>SNQN01004056.1:2865-29114 GCA_008642245.1 Bassia scoparia
TCCAAGTCTTGGAGGGAGAGCTCAGTTCCCACATAAGTGCCCAAATCTTCCACAGCATGGAAGACAGAGTGGTCAGGATGGTTTTCTCCATTCGGATTGCTTTCCATCTCCGAGGATGGAGGAGTGTTCCTTCCTTGTTTGGTGTGATCATCCCTTGAAGCCATTTCTGATCGCCTCCCCACAGACGGCGCCAAATGTTGTAGCAAGTACTCGCTTGGCACGCTACAAGATTTCCTCTGCTGCAGGGTTGAYAGAAGGGTGGAGGCTTCCCGTCAATGCTACTTCGAGGGAGCTGACCTTGGATTGGAACTCGACGTTGGCTTGGCACTTCAAGTTCCTCGACGCTCCTTAGCACCTGCAAGAAGGAGAATAATCTTTTTTCGGATTATCTCCCCTCCGATGCCTAAGTAAGTAAAGGAAHGAGGAAAGTAATAAATGCAATTGAATTTAGAGAGAAGTTAGAGAGATAAAGTTCTATATTTGCAGAAGTATGAATTTAATGCTCTCAATGTATGAAAAATTGTGTGTTATGAGGCCTCTCAAGGGGTATTTATAGGCTTTTGCCTTGTAKCTTGAGGGCTTGGATGTGTGACACTTGTCACCAGCCTAAGCGTAGATTTGTCTGTTTTGCTTGCTTAAGCAGTTTGACTTACGGAATGCGTCCGGTTTTCGGTTGAATGTATATAGATTAAGAGCCACTCGGCTCCTGACACGTGGCATGTATCTTTGGGCCATGTTGGATTCTCATGACCACTTTAAATGCGACACGTGGCTTTACYTGCCACATCAATTGGTATTTTTTTGAGAAAAGTTATTTTTGTTCACTAGTTGTGRTGTTAATTTACGTACAAATATTTTAAATCTATGTTTCATATAGACTATTTTTTTGTACATTGATTTTTATCAAAGCTAAATTTCCTAGCATCCAAGACAAACTTATCCCGATTAGTACAATAGTTACTTAAACACTTATCTTCTGAAAGATGTTTTGATGTTTTAATTCTAAGACTCTAAGAGTGGAGATTTCAAAGAGAGCACCYGATCTTGCATGAATGTGCACAAGTAGAATCTCACTATGCCTTATTCTTGTTTYTTGTCTAATTGTCTTTCGACAATCTTTTGATTTTAAGCTTGGAAATTCGCATTCATATTCAGAAGGTGTTCCGGAAGTTGATTGTCCCTAAGGCGCCGATCATGATACAGATAAGAGAATCTCAGTGTCACCGTCGCTGTATCTGATGCAGACATAAAGTTCACATTTATGTTTGTTCGTAATTTTTCCTTTTAATATGTTCGAGCTCTGATATTGCAACATATCCATCAGCTGCGATAACAACAATTACTGTTCTGAACACTATGATCTGATTGCTCAAAGTTATATTTAATTTTCAGGTTCTGTTATTGTAGTTTAGTGTCTCGTCGTTTTATTCATTTACMCTGATTCCTAAAGGAGTTTATGACCTTGTTATTTATCACAAGGGAGAAAACACAGCCTTTGATTTACTACCCCATGTCACGAAACCACAGAAGTTTCAGGGTAGATGATATGTGCGCTTATGCGCGTGTCTGTTTACACACACATATATGCACATACCGATGTAAACATGTGTGTGTGTACCTGTACTGTAAAATGGGAATACTTTTACCATGCAAACAAATTACTCCGTAGGATTTTACCATCTTTTAGAAGTTGGTCTTGAGAACTACAACTATATTATAGTATTTACATATGACACTATGACAGTAACCAATAAGCTTCTGTCAAATTTTTATGTTCAACAGCAGTAGCAAGGACAAGGACAGTAGAGTATTCTATGCTGGCTATTTCCAAGCAGTCTTCGTTACAGAATAAGTTATGCYCAAACAACTAACAACCCATTGAAACCGTCAATGGCACTGCCTTACAGTCCGTACTATACCGCTTTGCCTTTTAATTCACCACTTTATAATACTCCATATTGTAGATTCAACTAAGTAATTTCCTCCGAAATAATGTATTATGAAGTTCATTTCCTTTAAGATATATTATTTCAACTGGAGAAAAGGAAAGAAGTAAGAAGGATCTTCTACTGGTCTTACAGTTGGTTGGAAATTTCCCTTTCAGAAAATTTCCGCGCAATACACACTAGAAGAACAATTCAAACAAGCTAATTATACACACTCTGATTGATTCATCATATAATTAATCTCATATAATATGATAAATTATGTAAGAGATTTGACAGTTTATATTCTTTAAAGACATTATGAATTTTATACTGCTAAGAGAACCAAGGAAGATATCACTCTGTCAAAGTCACCTAAGTCTTTTTTTTTTTTTTTTATAACTCTTTCCTCCTTGTAGAAGTCACCCAAAAATAATATAAATTTGGCATTAGATGGGAAAACTTTCTTTCAACTTCTACAAAAAACCATGCCCTTGTTTGAATTTCTTCTACACTACCAGGAAGATTGTGATTGACTTCTGCTTGCTAAAAGACCAGCAAAAATGGCGAAAAAGGTAAGATAATTTCGGATCCCTTCTGSTAAAGCATTTTCATAGAACATAACTTTAGATTCCTGTATATATCTTGCTATTATGATTCTCCTCCTTACGATTATATGCTGAAACATTATGACATGATGATGCAGAAAATTGTTCTGAAAGTGAACAACAACAGCAAAAAGAGTCGGAAAGAGATACTTAGTGCGGTGGCCAAGATTGAAGGTAAAAGGGCAAACTCATACTTCAAGTAGCATTCTTTATTAACAACCTTTATAAAAACTTTCAAACAATCTCATATAACAAATACGTATATATTTTACTTAACAGGTGTAGAAAAGTTAGAGATGGACGGCAACAAGGGTATCCTTACAGTTGTGGGAGAGGTTGAGCCAGTGCCAATCTTTAAGGCACTCAAGAAGATCGGACAGACCCCAGAGATCATGAGTGTGGGCCCACCGAAACCTCATGGACCCTACTGCTTCTGCAGCACATGCCGGCCGAACAGCGATCAGCAACAGAAAGGATGGAACAGCGATCAGCAACAGAAAGGATGGGACCTTCCAGTGTATCCCTGTGCAGTGCCCTGCAACAATTCCTATTGCAAGCAGTGTCAGATAGTTTACCTTCCCTCTTKTGAATATGAATCAGGGACGTGCTCCATTCAATGAGACCCTCATCTAACACTATCTCAAAGCTCATAACTGTGATTGAGAGTTTCACCCAAAACATGTAAATTATCACTATGTTTCTTTTGCATGTTGCTTTCGATTCGTAAGTGTCTGGTTGTAGAGTGTAAATATTTTTACAGAATTAAACATGTAAAGTAAAGGTACACAAGTSTGAATTGAAAAATCATATTTTTATGCTCCATTTTTTTTGGAGACCAAAATCTGTTCTGACAAATAGCAGGCGGCTTCATATCTAATTTTGTTAATCATTAACATCAGTAACCTGGATTCAGAAACTCTATATACAACCAATTTTTCATCCAATAGTGATTGCAATGAACTGTCATACAAGAGTAAATCGTTTATGGAATTCTGTTTACTCAACAGTCAATTGTATGAACTGTCTAATTTACTAATAAATTTAGCAGATAATTAATATCTATGAATTTTTAGTTTTCAGCAGTCTGCTTTCCTCGGAATTTAAAGGCTAGTTGAAAAACAAATAAAGCGCTTATAGTTTAATGTTAAAAGATTCTCAGGTTTGAAACATTCAGAGCTGGAATGAGTAAGAGGCGTTAGAGCTAATTTGCAATTAAATGGAGTCTGCAATAATAATTAAAAAAAAACACCAGAAAAAATATTATGCCAAAAAACCCGACTTTTCATTAGAATACCATGTGATCTGACTCGTGAACTATAACAAATACATTTGAATGTAACAAAGAATGAAAATCAAGTATGACACAAAAGACAAACGCTAAATAATTATGATACAACATACAAAGCGCTAATCAACCTAAAGACGGGACATCTCTGTATATGGCACATCTTTTCGCATAGAAGTTCGATATCCCATAAAAACAGACACGCAGAAAGCTACCACTGACAGTAGGAGCGAGAAGGCAACAGCAGCATCCCAGGAGCTTGATGTTGCACCCTTGATTGCAGTATTCGTAGACCCTCCAGAGATAAAGTCCAAAGGTAGCCAATCACAGCTGACTGTGTAATGTCCCGAGCCATGCCATGGATTACCATCCACTGGGTACCAAAATGCCGCTGAAAATTTGCTCTTGTCACCAATTTTGAATTGAGTATCCTGCCATCACACGATGAACATRATATTGTTAAAAGGCAACGAAATTACATTTTATTTCGCTTTGCATAAGAATATCCAAATTTTCATCTAGTTGCTTGGACCCTGAATTTAACTTGAAGCCAAAAATTTACAATTTTTGGGTCACAAGTCCCGTTGAATAATGAATATCATTATATGTTTATGTGTTTAGGCACAAAAGGTATGTACCCAGCCAATTGCAAGCTCCCGGATTTATTATTTTGAAATTTTATTTGATAAAATGCATAGTGACAAAAAAGGTAACTGTAGCATCCCAAAGCACCTCCCGGGATACCTAAAAATCTACTCTTCTTTTTTTTAGATGTTCCATACTCATTTGGCACGGTGTTTAAGTGTTGATTGAGTTAAATAAAACTGTGAAGATAAAATAGTTGAATATGTTAGGTAAAAGAGTAAATGTGTGAATGAAAATTTTTGAGAAAAAGTAATTTTGGGTAAATAGATTGAGTAAAGGAATGAAAGTTGACTTTAGAAAAGAGTATTCCATTAATGTTAGAGTAAAAAATAGGTAAAAAATAAAAAAAGTTATTTTTAGATTGGTTTGGAACAACTATGTGGAAACATCCCAAAATGAAAACCGGAACAACTAAAAACACGGAGGGAGTATCAAACTTTATACTTTCTTTTTCTTTTCTTTTTTTTTCGAGTTCTTAAATCTAAAATTGCAAGTAGAGAACAAATAAGTAGTTAAGTACCTGTTGAAAACGATCCATTGTCCTCAAAGGCCTTGAAAATTCAAAATAATAAGTGCCCTTCTCTCCATTTGAGGCATATGGGCTGTCATCATCTACAAAACCTGTGAACACAAGTTCAAATCATGTTAAGCTCGTACCGATAAGTTTAAAACAAAGCACCATTCAGACAATCCTACACTAAACTTATCTACTGTATTGACATATCCAAGTGCTTTCAATCTGCTGAAAAGGCAATTATAAGAAAGAACTAAAAACCTGAGTGGACACTAAGGCTGCTGTGCCACCAAGCTCCTTTCCAGTCATTCTGAGCAGTGTTATTAGCTCCTGAAGGTCAGCATCAAACATGTACAAGAGAAGATTATTACACCGCTTAATAAAATAGAGTATTAGAGTAGCATAAGCCATGGAGACGTAGAAACTGGCATTATAGAGCATGGAAGCAAATTTAACGCTTATAAGAGTATAAAACCATCATGCTCTGGAGGATAGATTCGTAGAAGCAAGTCAACAGATATTCAGATAGCCTGATAAAAGGCCACTTATTATGAACTTCATGCAAAATATCAAAGAATGTAACCCTGAAGAACATAATATACTAGCTACAAGAAGCTTCATACATGCAGTCTCTTATCATTCCATTGGTGGAAAAAGGAGCCTTCTACTAGGAGGTCGCACATGGAGGGACTACCAGATTAGAGATTCAACAAAATTCCCTGGAATGTATTATTTACCACACAACCTTTTGTTTATTGATGAAGAATTTGTTTTTGGAGCTTTGCATGATTTTGCACAACTTTCGCAGATAAAAAATTAAAAACCAAAACCATTATTGGATTTAGGGCTAGGAATAGACCTGCCTGCTCGCGAACAGTTCGAGCTCCACTCAGTCAAAGCTCGGCTTGCAAAGGCTCGACTCGAGATCTAATGATACAATACACAAGCTAGGTGAAGCTCGACTCGAAAAGCTCACGAAAAGTTCAAATAACTTTTTAATTTAAATATGAAAATAGCATGCAGTAAAACAAAATAAAAATAAAACGGTAAAACAACTAAATCCTAATGACCTTTCAAAAAAAAAAAAAAAAAAACTAAATCCTAATGAAATACTAATAGACTAGTAGTCATATACTTATTACTTAGGAAAATTGCCAACAACTACCCAACTTTGAAAACAACTATCCACTTTTTTACCTTTTTTTTGTTAAAACAACTACCCACTTTTTTTGTGAACTTTGCGAACCAGTACCCACCCCTGTGATTTCAGGTTGGTTAAAACCACCAAAACACGAGTGGGGCCCACAGTGGGCTGTTTTCAGGCCAAAACCACCCRAGAATATGCGAAATTACCATAATACCCTCACTTATCCCAACTTTTTCTTTTTTTTCCCTTCTTCTTCCTCCTGTGTTCCTTGCTCCACTTGCTCCACTGGCTAATTCTTCCTTCCTCCTTGTTCTGATTTCTCACTCACCTCACCCTCTGTGTTCTCTCTCCTCTGTTCCTTGCTCCATTGTCAATCCTTTCTCCATTTTAATTTCTTTGTTAAATTAAAACCCCAAAACAAAATCAAAATCAAGTGAACAAAAACCCCCAAAAACAAAATCAAAATCAATTGAACCAAAACCCAAAATTATGAAAATTTAAAACTGAAACTGAAGAGTGAAAACTGAAGAGTGAAAACTGAAACAAAATCAAAACCAAGCACGAACAAGGCTGGAAACATATCCAAATCAATGGGCCAAGCCTTGCTTGGTCAATAATAAATCATCAGTAACACTAGTAACACATGACAGATTAATAGAAGAGCACAAAAACATGTATGGAATATACCAAATACTCAAGAATTTTTGTTGTTTTGGTTAAAGCTATAGTGCCAACAGCTTCGTGCTTAATTGGACCAGAATTCCCAGCAAAATTAATTCAGAGTAAAAATGTCACACGAAACCTCAGAATTTCGAACCATAATGACCCAAAATTAACAAGGGTTTRGCCCCAAAATCGAACCACAACAAGAGCAAAAACCCTTCGAAAATTCTACCCAGAAAAATTCACAGAAAAACCCCCAAAAATTCGAAAATAAGCCTAGAAAATTGGGTTTAAATTCGAAAAATCTGATTTTTGTGGGAAAAAGAGGAAGAAATTTGAGTGATTAGTGAGTTTGAGAGTGAATTTCTTGAGTGATTGTGAGATTTGAGTGTGAAATTTGAGCTTGAATGAGTGAGGATGAGTGTTGAGATGAGAGATGAGAGAGAGTGAAAGAAACCAGCAACCACGAGAAGAAGAAAGAAGGAAAGGTGAGGAGTGGTGGGTGTAACACACTCACTTGAGCCTATTACGGCTCCCGTTGGGCTATTAACTTATCACAGGCGTAAGTCCAAAATGGGAGGCAGGGGACCTGAGACCGGTTGCACAAGACAAGAAGAAAGCAGAGGGCAGGTGGTCAGCATCACAAAGTGGCTAAAAGTTACCATTACTTTTGAGGGCAGCTTTATGTACTCATGTACTTTAATTTTAATGTTGTTTGTCTGTTTGGAGTAGGTAGATCAGTTTGGGGATAAGTGGGTTAAAAGGAATAGGAACTAGTATCAAAGATTATCATTGGAGTATTTTGTAATTCGGCTTATGCTTGGGAGACGTGACGGTTCGTCGACGATCTCTTGTACATTCGGTTAGAATCAAATCAATCAAACACCATCCTTAATTATTATGTGTTTGAGTTATTACAAGTACGTTGCACTTGGTATCAGAGCAGGTCGACCATGTACCGGTGTCAAACTCTCGTGGTTTGAAGAGGGTGAGGAAAGGATCACTGGCTTAGGAACCGTGACAATATGGTCGAGCACGGGCTGTGGAGAAAGGTCTAGCGGTCGTGAAGCATCCTTGGCGGAGCAATTGACGGAGGCCCACCAGCGTCTCCTTGCAACACAGAGGGAGGAGTTGGCAACGGCAGCGGACCGGTGGAGGGCGAATCAATCGGGGGACATGACAAAGAAGCCAGTTGAATGCTTGCGTGAAAGCCAAAGGAAATTTCAGAGGATGGCAAGCCATGGTGGCCGGAATGGGAGGGGGCCCGAGAGAAATTATGGGTGGGAAAACTCTGTCTCCGGCAAACTCCGCACTCCATGCCCGGGAAGGCGACCCGAGGTGTGTGTGAACACTGGAGGAGGTATTGCGGTGGGAGATATCGAAGCTTGAGATGCCATTGTTTATTTAGGTCGGACTGATGATGGTGGATATTTGGGGGGATAGATACTTTTCGATGCAAAATCAGTGGAGGAGAGAAAGTTGGAATGCTCTGCGTGTGGGGCTCCTGGAGGTGAGTTGACGTGGTACCAGAGGGCATTCAGGAGGAAGCCATGGAATTCATGGGCGGAGATGAAGGTCAGGGTGCTACGTCAATTTCGACCCACAAACACGGGCACCTTGCATGAGCAGTGGCTAGCCACCACGCAAACCACCACCGTGGTTGACTATACACAAAAATTTATAGAGTTGTCWYCACCTCTAGATGATGTGCCGGAAAGCATAATGCTTGGACAATTCTTAAATGGGCTCAATGAAAATATTAAGGCTGAAATGAGGTTACTAAGCCCAAGTTCACTAGAAGAAGCTATGGACTTGGCCATCAAAATTGAAGAGAAACAAAGAGTCCAAAGTGGAAGGAAACCTATGAATCACTATCCTAAGTTGGGGCAGACCTTTAGTGGCAACAAGGGTGGGCRGACCATTGCTGGGCCAAGTGGGCCGGTCAGTTTGAGTGGGACACAACCCTCACTCTTTGCAAACAAAAGCTCCAGTGAGGCCTATTCGACTAATTCAGTCAACAAACCTCAATTCTCCACCACTAAAACAGTAAGAGGCATGAGGAGATTSTCGGAGAAGGAGGTGCAGGACAAAAGGGCTCGTGGTTTGTGTTTCCGTTGTGATGGAAAGTGGGAGATCGAGCATGTGTGTCAAAGGAAGGAACTCAGCGTTATTATGACGGTGGACGGTGAAGAGGGAGTAGAGGAAGAGGGTGCTTTGGCGGACGAGGCGGAGCTCGAGCCACCGGAGGATTTTTCCAGTCAAGTTTCCCTTAATTCCGTGGTAGGTATTTCTAATCCTAAGACCTTAAAATTAGAAGGGGAGATCCGTGGAAGGAGGMTAGTGGTGATGGTGGACCCGGGGGCCACTCACAATTTTATTTCTCTAGCCACGGTGGAGCAGTTGGGGATTCRGYTGGCCGCGTCAGGTGGGTTTGGTGTGACATTAGGGAATGGTGAGGCCGTACAGGGCGCCGGAAGTTGCAAAGGGGTGAGGCTGGCACTCCAAGGGGGGCTCGTTATTCAAGAGGATTTTTTACCATTGCAACTTGGGAATTCTGATGTGATATTAGGGGTACAGTGGTTAGAAAAATTGGGAGAAGTAGTGACTAATTGGAAGACTCAGAGGATGACTTTCAATACAGGGGGCATAATCGTGGTGTTGACAGGGAACCCGGCACTCACAACTTCCCAAGTGTCGTTGAAGGCTATGCTACGAACCATTCGGAAGGAACAAAGGGGAATCTTGTTGGAATTAAATCATTTGAAGGGAGAAGAGGCCAAACAATCTGGTGAAGGCACCATTCCAGAATTTATGGGACAGACTTTGGAACGATTCCAGCAAGTGTTCGAGGCACCCACGGGGTTGCCACCGAAAAGGGGGCATGAACATGCCATAGTTCTCAAAGAGGGCAGCGACCCCATCAGTGTCCGCCCGTATCGATACCCACACTTCCAAAAGGACGAAATTGAGAGGCTAATCAAGGAGATGCTAAACGCGGGAATCATACGACCCACCAACAGCCCGTTTTCGAGCCCAGTCCTCCTTYTCAAGAAGAAAGACGGATCGTGGCGCTTTTGTGTGGATTACCGAGCCTTGAATAAGGCCACGGTCCCCGATAAGTACCCAATTCCCGTAATCGATGAATTATTGGATGAACTTCACGGAGCCAAGGTGTTTACGAAACTTGACTTGAAGTCCGGATATCATCAAATCCGTGTTCGGACCGAAGACACTCACAAGACCGCCTTCCGTACGCACGAAGGCCACTACGAGTTCTTGGTTATGCCCTTCGGGCTAACCAACGCCCCCGCCACATTCCAATCTCTTATGAACGAGGTCTTCAAGCCTTACCTTCGTCGGTTCGTGCTAGTATTTTTTGACGATATACTCGTCTATAGCTCCGGGGAAGTCGAGCACTTGCAACATTTGGAACTTGTTCTGGGTAAGTTGGAGGAACACCAATTTTATGTCAACTAGAAGAAATGCGAATTTGGACGAGAACGGGTGGCTTACTTGGGCCACATCATTTCAGCCCAAGGAGTTTCCATGGATAAGGAGAAGGTGTCAGCCATGCTTGAGTGGGCCGAGCCTAAGAACCTCAGGGAGCTTCGGGGATTTCTCGYACTTACGGGATACTATCGGAAGTTCGTTGCGGGCTATGCACAAATAGCACAACCCCTAACAGATCTCCTCAAAAAGGACGGGTTCAAATGGTCATCGGCGGCCTCCACAGCCTTCCAGAGGCTCAAATCAGCCATGACAGAGGCTCCTGTCTTGGCCATGCCTAACTTTGGTAAGATGTTCATAGTGGAGTCGGATGCATCGGGTTTTGGTCTCGGGGCCGTGCTAATGCAAGACCAACGCCCCATTGCTTTCTACTGCAGTGTGCTCGGACTCGGAGTGAGATCACGAGCCAAATCCACTTACGAGAAGGAGCTGATGGCCGTGTGTTTAGCAGTGCAAAGGTGGAAGCATTATTTGTTGGGAAGGAAGTTCATCATTCGCTCAGATCAGCAAAGCCTGCGGTTCATTACGCAACAAACGGAGATTGGGGCCAATTATCAGAAATGGGTTAGTAAATTAATTGGGTTTGATTTTGATATTCAATATAAACCAGGGTGCTCTAATCGGGTAGCGGATGCGTTGTCAAGAAAAGGGGGAGGCAGTGTCGAGTATTATTCTCTGAGTACCACCCATAATATTAATTGGGGYGAGTTAGAACAAGAAATTCAGACGGATGAMTGGTTGCAAAGGATCAAYGAAACATTAAGCAAAGGGGAGGAAATCAAGGGCTTRACAGAAGAGGATGGTCGGTTACATTATAAGGGGCGAATTGTGATTRCGAAACACTCYACGATTATTCCGAAACTGCTAGCCGAGTATCATGATTCTCCGGTGGGTGGTCACTYGGGTGATGTCAAGACTTATTTGAGACTCGCCGGCGAATGGTTTTGGCAAGGCATGAGGAGGGACGTCTCACAGTATGTCAGGAAGTGCCTCATTTGTCAACAAACCAAGAACACACAACAACACCCATCGGGCCTCCTGCAGCCCTTGTCCATTCCAGTGGTGGTCTGGGAGGAAATCTCATTAGACTTCATCGAGGGCCTTCCAAAATCTCATGGGTGGGACACTATTTTGGTCGTTGTGGACCGTTTATCGAAGTACGCCCACTTTGTGGGGCTCCGACACCCATTTACTGCAGCAACAGTGGCGGAAGCCTTCGTGAAGGAGGTGGTTCGTCTCCATGGCTTTCCAACTTCCATTGTTTCGGATCGGGATRGTATCTTTTTAAGCATTTTTTGGAAGGAGCTGTTTCGCCTCCAGGGCACCCAACTCAGCCGTAGTACTGCTTATCACCCACAATCGGATGGGCAAACCGAGGTGGTGAACAAATGCCTCGAATCGTACCTTCGATGCTTCGTGGGAGAGCATCCGAAGTCATGGTCCAAATGGCTAGCCTGGGCAGAATATTCGTACAACACCGCGCCACATTCGTCAACCAAAATGTCTCCTTTCAAGGTGGTGTATGGCAAGGATCCTCCACGATTGTATAAGGCTCACAAGGGTCAAACGGCAGTGGACAGCTTGGACGAGTGGCTCCAAGAACGCGACTACGTGCTTGATGAATTAAGGCTCAACTTGCTTAAGTCCCAGCAAAGGATGAAATTTTATGCTGACCAGAAGAGAAAGGAGGAGGTGTTCCAAGTGGGTGAGATGGTGTACTCCGTGTTGTTCGTGAGAGAGATACATCTCGTACTAGAGACTGTTTAAGTAAAAAAAAAAAAAATCAATTTCAATTCGTTATCTTTTCACTAGAATCCATCGTAAAAGTATTTAATTTTTTTTCAAAACTAATTTATTTTTTATCACACAGATTCAATTTGAAATACCTCTCCCGATTTTTACTGTTGTGATGTAATATTTTATTTGAACGTTTTGAGACAATTTCTACATACTTTTTAACCACACATTCTCTTACTTACAACTACTTTTTTTCCCCCATCTTCCCCGGTTCTCCTTTCAATACACACCATATCTTCTTACTTTTGATCCCACTCACATTATAATACAAATAACTATTGCTAGTTTTCCCCAAATAATAAATGCCACAAAAGATTAGAAATCGGGAGTAAATAAAATATTAAAAAAAAATCGAAAGAGAAGAACCTGAGAGGAGTCTCTCCCCCTTCTACATCAAAATGAAAATAGAGATATCTCATGTCTGTTCTACCACAAACCATGAGACTCAGCCTCAGCTAATGGACCACAATAGCCACCCAATTTCATTCTCTCCAACACAACAACGCCCTTCTTCTTCTCGTCTTCTTCATAGCTAACCCAACAGCACCACACCATTTCCTTCTTCCCTTCAATGAAGAACCCAAGTCTCAGTTCATCAATCTTTAGACACCAAAAAGGCCTTCATTCTTCGTCACAACTACTGACAACAATCCATAACAATAATGATTTGATGATGTTGTTGTTCATATGCTTCCCTCGATGGTTTTGATGATGAATCTTCACCCATTCCGTCGTTTTCGCCTTCGGTCCAATTCTCGCGCTCGATCACGCTGGTGTTACTGCTTTTGTTTCGCAAAAGCGCCCTCCCTAATCCTTCCACCAAGAACTTGTTATTAAGCTTGTTGAAAGGTTTAATCATTCTCCTTCTCTCTTGTCTTTTCGTGTTTTTGGTTGGATTTGATGTTTTGTGCCTTGTTTTCGTATTTAGGTTTTTGAGCTGGGTTGTGGGAAGGTTTTTGATTGTGTGATTTTTCTTGATTTTACTCCTTATGTGCTGATTGACGGGTTTTGACTCTGGTTGTGGAGGGTTCTGGGATTTGTTGAATTGGGTGACTGGCGGTTAATTATTTGTAATTTGCAAGGGCTTCTTGGAAGGATGCAAAGGAAAAATCTGTGATTATTTATATCACGTAGGATATGAGAAGTGTTTAATGTTAGTGTGAAGATGGTTTTTTATGCTGTTTGATTTAATCATCAATCTGCCTTATTCCCATAAGTAGGTCGGCTAACATGAATCAAAAGTGATTCATTTCTGTAAGTCATTCACATAAAATTTCGTTCCTAAGCCCCCTACGTTCGAGAGCCTTGCTCGCTTGTAAATTCAAGTTTCAGGATCCCTTTTAACTCCTTCCAACCAAGGTTTGTGTAGGGGATATTAGTTTCGGCTAGAGTTGTGGAAGGTTCAAAGGACGTGGACATGTTTGGAGAACTGGCATAATAATTATTTTTGATCCTGGTTAATCGTTGTTATCTTACCGGTAGCTAAGGGATAGTCGTTGTAATAATAGTTGAGCGAATGGACATATTGATGTTAGAAATTTGCTCAAGTAGTGAAAAATTCCTAAATTTTTGTCTAGAGGTGGTGGATAATTGTGTGTGATTTTGAATCTTTAGGGCTATTATTGCGTGGTTGCTAATTTCTCGCCTAGGTAAAGTATGCTAGTGCAGCATTTTTCTTAACATAAATTAGATGATAGCTTTCCGATTTTTATACTTCACTTCGAGTTTATTTAGGGTTAAGAGAGGGATTACTAATTAATCTGTAGGCGTGCCAGACTTTTACATCATCATTTTTCTGTTCTGCTTACACTGTATAGTGTTGTATTGTAATTACCTAAGCATGGGACATATTGTTGACAATCTATCAACTTTTGCATTTTTGATGCCATTGTCATGTACCCACCATTTTTTTTCACTTTGCTTGTCAAATGCAGCGATCCCTCTCTAATTTGTGCTTCAGGTTGTCCAACAATTAGTTGAAAACAATTGTGTAAGAGTATTGTTGCTCAAGGTTATTCTTTGTGATAGAGAAAAACCACCTGGTTGATGTTTTCTTTTCCACTTATTAGTCTAGAGTGATGAAGTTATATCAAGAGTAGAAGGAATTTTGAATATGTTTTATATAACTTTATGAGCATTCTGATGTATAAGTGGAAAGACCTTTTTGATCACCTTTATATGGGAGAAATAGTTGATGTGGCGTCTTATATAACCTTAGAAATTGAATAATCATCATAGTTGCCTGGTAAAAATGAGAGAAGAAGTGTGTCTCTATGATGCTTAGGTTTTCTTTAGATATTGTTGGTATTGGAAAATTGGAGTTTATATATTGATAAGGATGTAAATAAAAACAAATTAGTGGGTATCATAAGTTTCTTAAGGGATTCAAGGAAGAATAATGAGTTGTTCAACTTGAGCAGTTTAGAAATTTTGAACATATACAATTGCACAGGCATGAGCCTTTTCAACCAAAAGGGATGGAAGGAGGATCTTTCTGATGATTGCATGAATAACATCTTTGGTCATTAGTTGGTCCCATTATGGTTTGGCATTGATTGATTCTTTATCCCTATGCTTAGGATGTAAATAGTTGTTAAGCGTAGTATTCTGGATGAATTGTTTTTCATTAATATTTATTTTGGTGAGGGTGTGGCGGTGGTTTTAAGAAATCTCAAAACCGTTGTCGTTATAGTGTTTGGCTCAATGTGTAACATAATTCTTCATTGGGAGATTTGGAGGGATCATATAGCTTTCCCTCCCTTGCCTTTTCCATTACCTTTTCCCCCTTCTATTTATCCAAAACAAGCTGTTAAGCTTCAGTATTATTATGCCATTTGTAGCAATCTACATTGTCATTGCTACGGTTGTGCATACCATGCGTATCTTGCTTGCATAACTGAATGTTGCCAAGCCATGCATAAGTAGTATTTGGTTTCTTATAACCACCACCAAGTCTCCTTTGTGTTGTAAGTAGACGAAATGAAAGAGATAACAGGTCTGATCAGGCTCAAGTATCTCCTTGATATATTTATACTCAAAGTTTGGTTTGGGGTTTTGTTTATTTCCTGGGCATCATTTCATCATGAGGACAGTCTTAAAGTTTTGCACCCCATGATTATGCCTATTTGTCCATCATAGCATGCTAATGATCCTAGTGCGCAGTTAGTGGAAAACATAATAATGGGTTTTTTTGTCAAGTTCCTCAATAGTGCTCTTATGGTGGACAAAGCTCGCCTGATTCATGATGAAACAAACATAGGGATAGTAGTTGATTGATGATGTGAAACAACATAGATTAAGATAGTTTATTGATTATGAAACAAACAATAGGAATAGGATAGTTGATGATGATGAACAAACAAATAGGATAGGGTAGTTAATTCTTATGTGGACAAAGCTCAAGTGTTAATAGGATAGTTAGTCTTTGTGGTATAGTAATTCTGAAACAAACAATCAATGGTGGTTAAAACCGCTTGTGCTTCTACTATGAATGAATAAAATTAATAAATCCATCAAAGCCTTATTCCTATAAGTGGGTCGGCTAAACATGAGCCTCCGGGAAGCAGCCTCACTAATTTTCCTCCCCTCCTTGTCATCGAGAGCCCTCATTCTCTTTTGCCAAATCAATCTCTTCAGATCTTTTTACTCCTCTCCTACCAAATCATTTTTCCTCTCCCTTTACCTATTTAAAATCTCCAATTTCCCTTTTCACTCTTCAGGTCTCGTCTCACATGTCCGAACCAACGCAACGTTTCCCCTTATTTTTGCTTGAATATGTGCAACACCAACTTTCTATGGAAACTTTATTTACGATTCTTGTAAGCCACCATTCTGTACCATGCAACATACTATATAAAATTTTCCTTCATTAGAGGGATGCTTTGATACAACACACCTGATACGCCGGCTCTTCATTTAACCATCTCCATTTAAGCCACCTTGATTTAATCTATGAGCCACATCTTGCTATCTTCATTCTTGGAGAATGATTGACCAAGATACTTAAAGCATAACCATGGCGAATCTTTCCGTACCTCACCACGTCTATTCATTTTCCCTCGCTAGCCCAAAACAACAGTTTCAATTTAATCTTTGCTTCAACTAGCTTAATTCGCGAGATTCCAACCTTTGTCTCCAACTTGCTCATATGCTCCAACTGGCATTAACCCCATTTTGTTCATCTCACAATAACAATGTCAATTCCGCAAATAGCATTACCCACCATGGACTTCATCTTGGATTGGCCTTTCACTTCATCTATAACTAAATGCAAAAGGAAAGGCTCAATGGCCGATCCTTAGAGCCAATCAATTTTAGTAGGAGTCCTTGTCAAATTATCACAAGTGGCACATTGGTCACACATCCAGAATACATGTCCTTAAACATGTCAATATACCTTCGGTATTCTTTTTCAAACATTTCCCATAAAGTACCTTCTGGCACTTTGTCATAAAGCCCCTTCCTAGACGATGAAAACCATGGAGTACCTTCCTCACCAGTATAAAGCTAAAATTACTCCATCATTTGTCGTTAATAAATGAATGCTTCCTGTTATCTCTTGCATATTTTCAAATTGGTTTCCGATATGTGTACTGCCCTAACCGATATCATTACTCGTTCATATTTCATTGTGTGGTTGTAATCTGAGTCCTCGTAGTTGCGTAATCTTAAGCATTGCCTTTGTTCTTATAAACAACCAAAGTGCTCTTCGCCAATCTCGAGGATCCTTGCATCTTCCATACCTTGCTTGAAACTTTGTTAACCAATCAATAACCAACCTTCCAAACACTTGAGCCCCATTACAATAGGATTTGTAATTTGTTAATGATTAATTTCTCTCAACAAAATGATTAAATTGTGCAATTTTCTATTTTATACTGATATGATATATATGAAGAAGTTTTCATATTGCATTTGCTAAGTGGGTTGTGAGGTTGGTCATCATGTAATTAGGAAATATAAATACTATACTTGTGTGCTTAAATGGAGAACGTTACTTACTTTAGTTATTAGATACTAGATTTTGGTTCAATTGTTTTTAGAACATTTGACCCACACCTTATGAAGGGAGCCGACACTTGGAGAAAAGCCTTTGTAAAAACTGATTAAACATAAAAGACATTAATTTGATAATTCGACTGTTGGTATGTGGCATTAGTGGTATGAAAAATGGGAGTATAATACCAATCAGACCAAAGCCTGTTTCTTACGAGGCGAGGACCGAAGGAGATTATAAATAGGAGTCGGTAATGGATTAAAGTCGTATTAGAGAGTTACGAATAGAGAGAGGTAAAATTACTATCTTGCCATTCATGAAAGGGATGAATTTTAGAAGAGCATTGCCAGTAATTTTGTTATACTTCTTATAATTTTTCAACACTACCCAAACAAGGAATAGCTTGACTTTTAAGAATTCCCATCTTCCAATTTTCCCATCCCCATTCCACCTTATATACATTCTCAAATTCTATCCACGTTACAAAAGCCTTATTGTTGTATCGTTTACTATATTTCACTTCCTTTTACTATAAACTATGGACATGAACTTATGGCCATAGGACAATACACCACCATCTTTTACAGGTTTTCAGATGATTTTCCATAAATAACTTTTTATTCAGAAAAAATAGAAACTAATAATCCACCTTTTGGTGGTTTTCCCATATAAATCCCACCTGATTCGATTATCTAATCTTTTGAAATTGGGCCTTTTTAACAAACTGTAAAAATGTTAACTTCTTTATTTTATTTTTTCAAAAAAATTGTAATTTTCTTTTTCAATAATTGAATCACCTCCTCCTGTTTCTCTCAACTCCTCCAAACACCAGCGACCAACCCAAGCAACACTACCAGACTAACACGAAACACCACCATTGCTCACCAAACACCGGCACGTCTCTTCCTCTTCATCTTCTCCTCTTTTACCTTCTGCATCTTCGTCACAGATATCCCTTCCACTTTTTTTCAATTTTTCATGGGTTAAGTTTATCTGTGTTGGGGGAGTGGTTTTATGGTTGTTAGAGGCATTAGTTTCGAGATGGGTTAGGTTTCGGTTGGATTTCGGATTAGTGCGTTAGAGTCAGTGTTGGATGATACGTGGTGCGTTTGGTGGTTATGTCGTAGGGGATGAGAGATATAAGGCAAAATGATGAATGTGGTGGAGGTTGTGAATTGATGCTTGAATGAGAGGCTCTGAATTTGTATTATAAAAGAAAAACTTTCTAAACCAATTTAAATACAATGTGTCCAAGTTAACCTATTAACCGGTCACGAACTGACAAGCAGGTCATGACCCATTTAAGAAGGTAGGGGAAAAGTGGATCATTTTGAATTAAGATGAAGTGATGATGTTTGGGAAGAACCTCTAAAAGGTGGGGTATTATTGCTTCCATTTTTCTTTTTATTTAGTTGTATTTATCTGCATCTTCCTGGAGTTGAACCCTGGTACGCACATGAATAATCTTTGGCACTAAGTTCGTTATTACGAGTCAATGCAACTTCCATGTTCTGTGTTCTCTACCAAAAATTGCTCCTCATACTTTTATTTGTAGGTTTCTTTGCAATTGACTTAATTCTTATCTTTTTATGTTTCAACTATTTAATCAATATTTTTTGTTATTGCATCAGTTCCAATCATATTGCAATCTTCCCTTACCAACATATCAATTGTGCCCTGGATGTCATCAGATTTTTTTCTGTTGACTAAACTTTTAAAACTATTTTTGTATCTTTCTGAAAACTTTTTTCCATAATTAGTTCACCTAGATACATTTGTGGAGTGCTTGCCTCATGGGTCTTTTTTTTTTGCAATCTAATTCTGAAGGATAATATAATGGAACATATCATCACATTTATTTTATGTATTGTTTATTGGCATGTTAGTTGTCATGGATTGTTCTTTCATATTGTAAGAAGTTTGTGTTTATTATAATGCTGCCCAAATAATAGCATGAGAAAGCTTCTCTCATACTACTTGCAGGATCAGCAATAACTGTTACAAACCAACAAGGATGTTTCAACCGATTTTTTGAGTATGTTCATAAAGGATACAATCAGAGACTTGTTCTGGTGTTGGACAAATCTTTAATATAAATTGTAATCTAAGTATCATTCTATATTTGCTAATTGCGAAACAGCGAAGCCAACATTACCCCTAATTTTGAGGAAGATACGTTGGGGCAACTTGAGCAGCAATAAAGCCTTTTTTTAAAGCAGCCTGATTCATGTTGATCTAGAAAACTCTATAGGTAAAGTTCAACAGAATTTTTATTGTTCTCTTCTTTCACTGTGCTGGATTTATTCACTTGTGGTGACATTCAAATTCTTTAGGTGTTAATGATCTTTGCCTGCACAAGATGGTGGAGTCTATATCAACGGATTGAGAAAGAATGTGAGCACATGTTTCTTCTGTACTGCAATCACTGTTGGCCAAAAGCCCAATCTAGTGTTTTTCTGTCCCCTTGTTGAGAAATGGCTGGCAGGACCTGTGATTCAAATGCTAATATTCGTTGGGCATAGCTTTATATCTTGAATAGGACCTCATGTGAAACAGACCCATGTGAAGTCCTGTGGGATATGGGCTTTAGCTTTTCCGTAAACACCTGTCCTTTGTCTTGAAGTTGAAACACAAAACTGTACTGGCCTTTTTGAGAATGATTGAGAGGAAAAGTACATTGTATATTAATATAACTATTATGTTGAATGTTTATAGATGTGATAGTTCTGGCTTTCGATGATTCGAGAGGAAAGGTAAATTCGTATCTGGACATTTATTTAACTATTCCTGATGATTTATATGCCTGTATGACCTTCCAACTTCCAAGCAGTGAAATACAAACCTTATTAATACTTTGATCTTCTTCTGCCCCCTCCATTATCTGATTCTACTCCTCTGTTAACACATAGTTTGCAACAAATGGACTAGGGGGATTCTAGGACAAACTTTTAATGTGGATAAAGGGTTAATTTTGTTTAAAGTAGGAGAGAAAATAGCATGTGTTAAGAGAAAAAGGAGCGAAAGAGAGGAAAAGACAAAAGTAAGACCACCAACTATTTTGGAAAAAAAGTTTACATAAGGAAGTTAGAAAATTTTGCATGTAATATGTAAAACTCAAAACAGAAACTGTTGCAAGTAATGCGTAACGAGGGATACCATTTTACATTAGTGATCAATCTAAGAAATTTGTGTATGATATATTACAAGCAATGAATAACATTTGGGGATCTGTTTAGTAGTATGAGTTTATTTAACTATTGAACTTTTTGTGATTTTTCTAATTTATAATCAAAGATAATACTGAACTTGGTACGTAAAGTGTGCATTAAAGATGGCACGTATTGGACTTGGGTAGAAACAATGAGGCAGGAGGTATGATATTTCAGTATACAGCTTATTTCTTGACAGTTGCACTTAGTATTCTGTTGCTGTCCCCCCACACCTACTCATTCTCTGCTGGCGCTTTTCTTTTGCTTACTGCATACGTATTGCAGATAAGTAGTTTTTTTTAATCAGTATGTTTGGGATTATATCTTGAGAACCGAATAAGTTAGGCGCATACCAGATTGATATTCATGTATGATAATATAAGGACTATTTCTTCCTTTACTAGCAATTCTGTGTTAGCTTAATTGGTGAAGCTGCTTTCTGATTTTGAATTTTTGTGATAGAGTATTTACAATGCAGCAGACCTATAGATGTTTAAGCTTTTGGTCTTCTGGTTATAGGAATGACCTATTTATTGCTTACAGGTGCTTATTACTAAAATTTAAAAAATATACGATTATCTCAGCACATTTGGTTAGAAATCAGGTAAGAGGAAGATGACAAATGAGTTGGATGATTTGAAATCTTGAATGATGAGCTCAATTAGAGAATTATACTAAAATAAATTGATCATTTGTACCCTTCTCATCCATTAGGCTGTGCTTAGCATTAAGCTCAAGGTTTTCGTTTAACGTAAAGGCATTGGATGCTGATGTGGTGTATACATCTGCTGTAGTTCTATATTTGTGTGCTTATTTCTTTCCCATCTTAAATTAAGTTTGTCCCGAAGTTTGTATATACAATTTGTGTTTTTTTTTTTTTTACTGGAGTCGCGTAACATACTGAGCCGACTTTGAAGTTCCACAGTTATATTTACTCTATCTTAATTCTATTTTCCAGATTAGGGAAGCTTTACAGGACTCTTCTCATTCATCTTCTTGATAAAATGTACTGCACTCGGGATTTACCAAGAGAGCTTTGAAAAAACCTTTCCTTGCTTGCACAGAGTAAGTTTATGCTGCTAAGGTGCAAAAATACATTGCAGCAGTCAGATGTTCAATTACTTGCATCTCGAAGTATGTGTCTGCTTTTTAGTTTATCATGTCAATATATTATAACATTTTTTCTTGGCTTTCTTATTTCTATATTATTCGATGTGGACCTGTTGATTTGACAACTAATTAATCTCTTATCACTTCTATAGTGTTTACTTGTTGCTTGAAATTGCTATGCAAGATTGCATTCTTATGCTTTTTATGGTGAATACTGAAACAATCGCAGATACGGCTACAGAAGACAAGAAAGATCCTACTTTACTTGGGATGCAAGAGTACTAGAAAACCACTTATCTCAACAGCTGAAAAGCACTTCTTGAGGTCATATATCTTCAACTTGGATAAGTATGATGTTTGCAACACTGATGTAACTTTTTACTATTCACTTTTGTATGACCTGTACTTAAATGTTTCATTCTGAGCAGGCTTCATGATCTGCTGATGACGAAGTCGTGTGGGATTTGATCTCCGAGAGGTACATTTGTTTTCCAGGGTTACGCCCTTGAGTCATGAGGCAGGCAGCTAAGTTCATACATCCCGAAGTCTGGGCAAGCTACAGTACATGATGAAGAAAAAGACAAGGCTTGGTTTCTTGCCTCTTGGAGTTCAGGCAGCACTGGAGAAAGTATGGGAGAAAGTTTTGCCAAAAGAATGAATCTTTTGCATCAATCAAAGACTTATTGAGTACCCATAACCTTCGCCAGGTAAGCATTCTATAACAAATCCTTTCCAGTAACTAGTAGCTGCTCCAGATACTATACAAGGAAAAGAGGTGGGATAAGATTTCTTAGAGGTGGACTTTCAGAAGAATTCTTATCTTTAGTAATAAATTTTCCTTCTAAAAAGGGAATTGAGATAAGAAAATGTTTTGAGAAAGGTTATTTGTATGATAGAAGTAAATGTCTCATTGTGCAGAAAAAAAAAAATGAGTATGAAATTTGAACTCAAAAATCTTCGTCCTGTTTATAATTAAAGATTCATTGTAGTTTATCTTAATTTTTGTGTAAACATTGACAATAGAACATAATTGGTATAGTGAATGAGTTACATCTGATTTTTTTCTCCTTCTATGCTCTTGTTATAAATTGGCTTGTTATTTTGGAGAATTAACTCTAAACCTTTTATAAGAACGTCCCGGCGGAGCAATTGCAAAGTCTGGATGAGAAGCTCCGTTGCTGGAATAAAGGACATCTGGAAGAATTAGAGGGCACCCTTGATAAAGAGTTTTGGTTTATCAATGTTATGACAAGGTAGTGTCATACATGAGCATAGCTCTTCTAATGTTTGTCGGATCTCACTGCAACTTGTGCATTATCTCCGATTATATCCCCACCCTCCTGAAACATCAAAAAAAGAATTCCAATAATATCTCACTATCCGATGCCTTTCTTGAAGTGGGTAAGGAAACCCGGATGGCATATTTTTCCGATCTCACTGACATCAACATCTAATCATTTTCTAGACTATGGCTGGTCGAACATGGTCTGCATTTCGTGATCAGTTTAAAGCTTGTAAGAGGTCAAGGAGCTTCTGTGAGCAGGCATGTTACGATAACATAAAGTCTGTTGTAGCAGATGTAGAGGCTGTTGGTGCCCTAGTGGAAACAAGTGCTTAATTGATGCTGACGCAAACTTCGTATCAAGTGATCCTACAAAGGTTTGAGAAGTGTCATTCATATATCTGATTTTGATTGAAGTCAGTTTAATTGGTCTGATCATTTGACACAGTTCCTTTGGCATTGGCAGCTCAAAACCGAGTTGTGGTAGTCAATTTACAAATAAGCTTGAAGGAATGTTTCAAGGTATTGTTTTTTCTATAATTGTTTCTGAAACCGCTCGCATGATTCCTTGATTTGCTTTTTCTCTTGCCATTTTATTCCATTTTTGATTACGGAATGTTTTGGACTTTTGTCCATCTTCAATATGCATGTGATACACTTTTCATATTTTTGTAATTGAGTTTGTCTTTTACTTAAAGGACTCCTCTGCTTTTATTGACAGAGAGTAAAGTGTTGACGGTGGGGAATTACTGGCTTGAGTGCTTACAGAACCGAGATAATCCAATTAGCTAATCAAACTTCAGAAGTATATGTATGTTGAAAATAAACTTGTTTCTGCACCTTTATTGCTCCTTGATTGTATTATAATTCATAGCTCTTTGATAGTTAAATCTGGTTTTGAGAGCTGATGTTTAGGTGTACAGCATAATCGAGTTGATAACTTGAAATACGAAGGGTAGTTTTCTGATGTATTTATGCTATGTTGTAGCTGCTCTAGTCTTGGTACGGAAAGGTTAAACTTCACAATACCTTGCCGAAAACTAGACTAGGTAAAGGAGAAAGGGTGTACTGTGGTAGTGTGGAGATGTGGACCTGGTGTGATTGTGCATTGCGAATCTATATGGTTCTAACTTGGGGATATGTTTGTGAAAAAGTACGGGAACAGGCTGATTAATGCAAGACTCGTAGGATCTATAATTGACAGTCCTTGGAAGTAATACACGTCTATTGCTTTAACGTGGAAATTTGAATTGCCAATTTGAGAGTCATATACTTGTAATGTTGCAAATTTTAGTTTTTATGTGCTTATTCTAAAAGTCATTTGGTATTTTGATGTTTATTATGATGAACTGAATGACAAAGCTTGATAGCTTTGAACATGTGCCTGTTTCTAACTGTATCATTCAAATAGACTATCTCCAATTTGGAGATGGATTATCCATTTTCTTTCTACTAGATTCTCATTCTGTCCAAAAGTTTTGAAACATTGAGCTTTGAGTTTCAGTGAAGTCAGTTTGAATAGAAGCGGTGTCTTGAAATTTGCACAGTGCTAACTTAACTGCAGGCTATCAATTTATCTCAAACTCATGTTAGGCTGGCTCTTGTCACAAGTGCGACTACAATAATTGGGTGTTGATATGGCCGATCTCAATAATTGGGTGTTAACAGTCAGTGATAGTCACACGTTAGTTTTAGCCCATGCTTCACCTCTCTCATAAGTGAATGTTGTCTCCATTCTCCCCCTATGTTCTTTTTTCTTCTTTTTTTTCGTTCGTTTTCTTTAAAATATAGTGCGAATAGTTTCAGCAGACATTGATTTCATAAGATGGTCTAGATCGTGTTAGTTAAGGAACTTACATGTTTACTCCCGTCGTTACGTTTTACTTGAACACATTGACTAGGGAGGATTTCTAGGTGGAAATTTTTATTTGTAATAAGGGTGTAAGATTAGGAAAAAGTAAAGAGAGAAGAAGAGTAAAAATGAATAATGTAATGAAGGGTGTAAGGTTGAAAAAAAGAGAAGAGAAATGATAAAAGTAAGAGTGGGTGTAAGATAGGGAAAGTAAGAGAGAAACAAGTAATGGAAAGTGATTAAGAGTAGATTTTTTACTAAAATGGAAAAGAGAGAATTGTTTCAAGTATTCGTGAACAACTATTTATTAGATATTGTTTCAAGTAAACATAATGGAAGAGTACTTTGTTATTCTTCAGCTGTAGTCTTTTTAATAATAAAGTTCTTTGGAGGTTAGACTTAGGCCTAATGGTTAAATGAAAGAGACAAGCTTTGTACAGTTATCAAGCCCGGAACCCCTTCCAGACTTACATTGTTATATTTAATCGTTTATGTGCTCTACTATGCGCCCCTTTACACCACAAAACTATCACACATCGCAAGACTTAATTATATTTTAGGAAACTTTGTGAAAACACCTAATAAGTACAGTTTTTTTTGAAAAAAACGACTAATATCCATTTGTTACAAAAAAACCACCTAATAAGAACTTTTTTTTTTGCAAAACACTCCACTTAACGGAAGAGCCTTAACTCCGTTACTTTTTGTTAAGAGGGGTTCCTAAGCAGCACCAACATGTAGTGGGAAAAAAATCCCACACTTTGTCTTCCTATTTTCTCTCTTCCTAGCCCAAATTTTTCAACTTTCACTCATCATCTACAACGTGGTAAAAAAAAACTCCTCACACTCTCTCTCTACTACTATTCCTATACCCCACCCATACTATTGCAAACGTACTGATAATATCAACACAATTAATATTAAGTATGCGTTTGATTGATTTGTCTAAGAATGTGATACAAGAGATCTTTGAAGCGACCTCACTCTCCAAGGCATAAGCCGAATTACAAAATACTTCAATGATAATCTTTGATACTGTTCCTATTCCTTTTAACTCACTCATCCCACCTGATCTACCTACTCCAAACAGACAAACAACATTAAATTAAAGTACATGAGACATAAAGCTGCCCTCAAAGTAATGGTATTTAGCCATTTGATCTGCTGACCACCTGCCTCTGCTTTCTTCTTGTCTTGTGCAACGGTCTCAGGTCCCCTGCCTCCCATTTTGGACTTTACGCCTATGAAAGTAATAGCCCAACAGAGTCGTAATAGCTCAAGTGGTGTGTTACATTCTTCCCCCTGGACAGCAACTTGTCCTCAAGGTGGAAGGTGGAACCTTGCCTTAATCGCTGCTGCGTCCTCCCAAGTCGCCTCGAATGGCTGCAATCCTTCCATGGATCAAGACCCCAGCTTGGACCCCCGTCCCACTCCCTTGAACGGTAGACCAAACCTCTTCTGGTTCAGCCCAATTCCAGAGCAGCGGATAGACTGAGTGGGAATGTGCGGAGACACCGCTGCCATCAAGCACTGCTCGTTCAGTTAGAGAGAAACGTGAAAACGGGGTGCACTAACTCTCTTGGCAGCTCATGCTTGTAGGCTACTGACCGAGCGTTGAACGATCCAAAGACCATTAATAGTTGCCAGCCAATTTTCTAAAGGCCCGCTTGCCAACCGACTTTTGCCGGATAAGGTGGATCTTAAATACC
>SNQN01004056.1:29139-49425 GCA_008642245.1 Bassia scoparia
TGCTCCCATTTTCTAAATTAGTGTTTCTCTATATTCTTCCCACTTGGAATCTTTCTGTAATTAGTACAATAATTCCCCACCATATTCTTTGTTTTGAAAAAACGGCAAAATTTATTACATTGTCCACTTTACCATACTATATTCAATAAAAAAGTTCAATTAYATAATATTTCCCTATGCATCAATCAATTTTTCATTCATCAATTTCTTTTTGCAATTTTCACATTAATTAATTTTTCCACTATTTTTTAAATTGTTTTAATTGTGCAACTATTTATTGCAATTTGCAAATGCTAGAAATTCAGAATCTAGCTACTTTTCTTAAGTCTCTCCTTGCTTACATATGGGAACATCAAAAGGAAACGAAAGAAATAATAAACATGTATAATTGGTTAAAAGGTAGAAGATATGAAAACCTTTTAAAAAAAGGACCAGATTGGATTCACTCAAGAAAATTTATTCGAATCGGAATGGATTCAAACTCAAAAAAATCTTGGATCGGACTGGACCCAAAAAGGCAAAAAGTCAAGTCCAAATGTTTTAGATTGGATTTGGACTTGACCGGTTCATCCAAATTACAACTTTATATACATTCATATGCCAAGAGTTACAAAACTTTTTTTTTTTTAAAAAAAAAGAAAGAAAAAACCAACCTGAGGGTCCAAGCCCATCAACATATCGACAGTGTGGGTTCCACGAATAAACATCAACCAAGTGACCAAAACTACACAAGCAAGAAAAAACTGTAAGGCGTTATCTACATGGGAAACCATAAAAAATATCAGTTAAACACAATTAACATAAGGAAACATTATACTGCACCTATCACTTCCAGTTCCAACGTCTACCACATTTCCACCATATAGACGTCCAGGAATAGCAGTCCCTATTGAGAAATGCATAAGGTCAACTTCATGACCACGACAAGTCTTATTAGAGCAGGAATCAGGAGACTCTTTACATCCACCCATCTAAAAACAAAATCGCATTTTGGTGGTTAATATTACATGATAGAAGGAAGGAAGAAAGGGAAAAGTTTTGTAATTAAAAACAGATGCTTACATTGTGATAGGTAGCATTTTCACCAATCTGAAACATGAGAGCAACAGATGGACATTTCTTATTATTGCTGCATTAGCACAAGGACATAATCAGAATATATCCAACTACATAATGTTAGCATCCAATTAAGAAGGGCATAGTACTTGAATATTAATTTGATTAATACACAAATACTAATTTGGAAGTTTCATAGTTGAATAACTGTCACATATCCTTTTTTTTTGGAAATATGTTATTTTTTTTTCTCTCCTTTCACATGGGACCATCACTCTATTTCTCTTTAACAGTTTGTTTGGATAACTAGGTGGGAGGGAAAGAAAGGGATGGTGATGAAGGGAGAGAAAATGATGAGTTTTCACCTCCAATCTCTCCATTTGTTGAATTACATCATTCTACAAATTAATGTTCAGCTGTGGACTCTTTCATTATTTAGCCTGCAAGTCCTTGGACACTATACCATCGGAGGCATAAATCATGTTCTAAAAACAACTTTCAAAAAAGCGATTTTTTTTAATACAGAAATAGGGGAGGAAAAGTTTGCTACTGTATTTTGTATGGGAGGATGAAGATGGATAGAGAGGAGAAGTTGAACAAAATAAGCAAAGAGGAAAATTTGGCAAAGTATGAGGGAGAGATAATGAGTAAGTTTCACATGTCCTTTTCCAATGCTCTCCAAATATTGGAGGATTTGTTGTTGAAAGGATAATTAGATAAATGAAAGAACTCTTCTCCTTTCAAGTCCAACCTTCGCCCTGTCCTTTTCCTCACAATCAATTTTGGCTAAGTGCAAACTGAGGGAGCAAACAATCCTCCTTCCTTTCCCCTCCCTCCTTCCTAAACTTGTTATATCCAAAACAATCTATTAATTGTGCTACAACTCTCACTAATGTAGCGCATTAATAAAAGGACAAGGACGGAAGGAGTAGTGACATGATCAATTAACTATAACAAGGATTTTAAATTCTTTAGCCCACTGTGCAGGTTTTGTTCGCACATCTCTTTTTCATCGAAAGCAAAAACACCTATCCTATGTAAAATAATAGTAAAAGAAGAAGCTCTCAATACAGGATTCAAACAAACCACTATTGTGAAACCACTAAGAGAATACTCAAGTATGGCACATACCAACAGAACCGTATGAAATACTTAAGAAAGCCTAATAACTATAGCATCAGGATAAAATGAAACAGCTACACTAGTAACCTAAGATTTATAAGTGACCATCAATGGAAAAGAACATTAAAAACACAGCTTTCTGATCTCTGCGGCCAAAAAACAAGAGTGTAGATATCTGTATGGTATTTACACTTGAGTGTAACAACCACAACCACCTTACAACAATCCAAAGAGCAACTTTCTCATGGCTTATAGCCTTATCCTAACAAGGCTTCTCAGGCAAGAAAGCTCGAAGGTTGGCCGTTGAGGGTCCGCCGAATGAATTTTAAGCTACAGATCTATTCCAAGACCTAGTAGACAGTCTCCCAAAAACAAACGTTCTACGCTATTGCACAGCCAAACTCCTTGCATGTTCAACTAATGTAATTATTTACCACTAAAAAATTAACAATTGCCTGCTGGAAGTGATTAACAAACAACCAAAAGTATACCTCTTGGAGTAAGCAATCTCCATCCAACTTGAGCAAAACAGAAAAATACATCTTTACCATCATCGTAGTGGCCTACAAAACAAGAATGTAGGTCACCACACAAACAGTGGAAAACTCTGAAATAACAATAGTCACCAAAAGGCAAAAAGATAAAATTAAACCCAAATGCTTTTAGCAGCTGATACAGTACTCATCAGAGCCGGCAAGACCACCAATGCCAATACCAACATAAGCTTGATTTTTCCAATATGACAACTCAACACTTAAAAGATACTTACAAAAACAAATTGCAATCAACCGCCAATTCAGCAAAAACACAAATAATCGTTTACAGGCATATAATTCATCCAAAGCAAATCCCAACTGCTCACTCCTTCCAAAACATAAGACCCATGTGATTTTCAGGTGATGGCAACCACGTTAAAAAAAACAAATTCAGCATGCAAATCCCAATTCAACCCAAAAAAAAAGAAAAGATAAAATAAAAATAAATAAATAAATAATCAAAGGATTCAAATGCAAACGCCCTCCCAGGACATGAATGAGCTCAGAACCCAAATTTGAAACCACACAGCGCATCAAACAAACCCAGAAAAACCAATCACAGAAACCCCACCAATGCATTACAACCTCACAGGCCTTCAATCAACACAAAAACAGCACAATATAAACAGGAAAACGACGCAAAAAAAATATAACAAAAAAATAAGAAACAACTTCATAGTCGGGAACTTTTGCATCAGACCCAAATCAATCAAACCTTTTACCAATCAAAAACCCCAAAGCCGCAACTCATCATTCAAGCAACGCAAATTTGACAACTAATGCATCGCACGATCGAGAACTCAAATCAGGGAAACAAAACCAACAAAAACTTTATAATCAAAAAGTCAAATTTGCAACTTCGCAAGGCGTACCGCTTAACAGTTCGATTTTGCCACCCTTATAACACAATCTGCTTCGAGTGCCGGTGCAACGATCCACGAGTAAAAGGAGAACGGACAATCAAAGCCACCCGGATCAATTCGCCATGCCAATCCATCCTGAATGGCCATCAATTGTTAACAAACGCCAGGTCTAGAACTCAGAGCCAAAACCAGTATCTCATGCCCCTTCAAGTAGCCTCGACAAAAGGAGAATGTCATTGATGAACTCGCAACTCGTTCACTCACCAGTGATTCTAATCTTATTGGAGTTGATGACAAGTGCAAATGAAGAAAAACGAGTAAAACACCATACAAATATCTCCAAAAAGGGGATTTAGACATCATTTCTTTAGTTAAGATTAAAGTAAAGATGGAAAAGTTAATGGCTAAGTTTCGCTTTCTGGCCCAACCAAGATTGGGCTGATGTTTCTCTCAGTGCGATGAGAAGCTTAGGTGATATAGTTAGCAAAGTTGACAACTTTGAAAAACATCCGGTTTGAAAGCACACACTTTTGTTGACTATCATGTAAGTCACTTATTATTAATCTATCACTCCTTTTCTACACCTCTGAGTTTAAAGTTACAATTATAAAATTAGGAAATGTTAACTAAACTAATTCAAATTATAAAGAAATTTCAATGGGTCAGAGGTCCAACAATATCTCTCTAATTGTAACCAAGAGGCAATATCACGTGAGTATGTTTACTAAACAGTCATGCTATATTTTCAGATAAATAAAGGAGAAAGTGTTCTAACAACTTAACCCACATTTGTTCAAATTCTAGAAACACGATACTATCACTTTGTTTTTTTTTAAAACAACTTACTCCACTTTTTATCGAAATGTTGTGAACCAACACGGCTAACTTAACGATTTTCACTGAACACCGTTTAACTGTTCCCTTCCAAACACACCTACCGCACCCAGACTCCCTCTGTCACTAGCTGGCCACCTTCTGCCACTTCTGCCACCGCGACACCACTACAGCCCTGTGTTGTGCGCCTCCCCCTGCACCTCCATCTCCCTCTCCTTCTGCCGACTCCCCCTCCCGTCCGTTCGCTCCCTACAGGCAAGCCCAACACGACCCAGCAGCACCGCCCTTCCCCTGCAGTCCACTCTTCCCCAGCAACCAGCACCCCTCGTCCCACACAACCGATCAGCCCAGACTAGAAGCCCCAACAAGACGCACCCCACAAACCGCACTACCGCCCCGATCAATCTGAAAAACGCCAATTTGAAACCCCAGGATCAACGACAACCAATATCGAATTTCTCATTTCGAAACCCCACAATTTGAAAACCCCAATTTGATTGTCGCATGTCGAAAAGCCCTAATTCGAAAATTGAGGAAATTAGAACAAAACCTAATTAAAGATAATTGGGGGAAATCAAAGGGGCGAGCTGGGGTTTGTGGTACAATATTTATGGCGGGCTGGTTGCGTGGCGGGTGTCGCCGGGGTTGCTCTGTGAGGCATCCGGTGCAGTGACAGATGACCTAGCGTCATGCTTGAGGTTTCCTGGAGGTGTTGGTGGGTTTCAAGAGTTCACAGAGTGTTCGTGGCTCAAGCGTGGTTCGGGCTTTCGGCGGGAGGGGTCTTAGTGGCTCAGAGAGTGGGTGGTTTTGAGGGTTGTAGGGGTGGGCGAGAAGCCGGTGGTGGGGGGGGCAGGGTGTAGGCGAGCCCTTAAGTCTGAGGACAGCGTGCGGTGGGAAGGTGGTTCGTGTTGGTGGTTGGGAAGGAGAGACAATAACCGGTGTTATTGAATAACCGTTAAGTGGTCCGTTGGTTCACAAACATATTGATAAAAAAGTGAGGTAGATTGTTTTAAAAAAAAAGTGGGTAGTTGTTGTTCAAAAGTTGAAACAAAAAGGGTGGGGTAGTTGTTGACAAATTTTCCTAAATAAAAAGGTTCTGATGTTCTCCTTCCTCTAATGGTATTACTTCACTTCGATCGTTTGCRGCATTAGTAATTTGTCAGATCGAAGTAATTCATGTAGAAATATCCTCCAAACACTAATTCACGAATTTACCTTCATCTTCATCGCTTCCAAATGTTTGATACTTATTATGATGCTTGCGGCGACTTCCTTTGGGAAATGTGAGATTGTGTGGAGAGATCTTATCGGAAGCGGTGCAACCAACAATGATGTTAGGGCATCCACAATAGTTCAAACCTCTAAGAGGTTTGAACTCTTACCGCATCAACATCACACAAATCACTCCCATAATAAATCCCTCACCAACAATAGTTCAATCCTTTTAAGAGTTTGTTGGTGGAACTCAATATTTTATTTCTCTTTTTATTTCTAACTTTTACCTAACTTTATTTTATTTCCCTTTTTTATTTTACACCCCCATACTCCATTTAAATTCCACCTCATRTAAACAAACCRCTCTCAACATTTCAAACCTCTCCCAACTTTCAAACCCCTCAAATATCCCCAACAATAAGAGGTTTGTTTTTCAAACCTTATATRTCACCTACAAACCCATRTACAAACCCCTTATTGCTATTGCCCTTAAGAGCAACCACACCGCAATACAACAACCACATAACAACAGCAGGAACGKATACTCAGACCTTCTAAGAGCCCTAATTGAATATATGGGTGATTAGATTAATGATTTTATATTCCCTGTTAGTGATTCTATATTTTGTTTTAATGATTTTAAATTAAATGAAATGACGAATTGTTATTTTGTGTATACGCAACAACAATAGCAGCACACAACCAATATCAACTTACCTTGAGTAAWTAAATTAGATTTTAATTTGTTTGTGTTTTTTTAAAGTAAATAGAATAATATCATATGATTTAGAAAAAAATACATTATTAAAGTATATAATATTATTCACAAATCAACTATATACATACAAAAAATCAGAAATTATAGTGTAACATAGTATTTTTTTGCCCAGTGACACAATGTAAATACAATGTATAAGAGTTCTAGATCGAGAACAGTCAAGTAACAATATCATTACAAGGCAAATAGGCATTATATCACAGCGATAAGTATAAGATAGATACTATCTATATTCACAGATATACAACAAGTACATTATAAAACATGCGATTAAAGTGCAAGTATATAACATCTAATCCCCAGTAAAAAAACGTTACGCATATAGATGGCTATGTTTGGATTAGCTTATCTATTTAGCGTTTAGAGTTGTGTTACCTTGGTCGAATACTCTAGCTTGAAAAAATAAGGGTGTTTGACGATGGATATGTGGTTATGGACGGTAGTGACCGATAGACCGTAGAGAAAGCGGTTGATAGAGTGTGAGGGAAACGTTACCAAAGGGTAGAGCGTTTGAAGCAGTTAAATAGCGATTTTCACATACATTATTCTGTTTAAAGAAGAAAAGCAATGTTTTTTTTTTGTTTATTTCAACAGATTTTAAGTATTGCTATTCTCGTGGCTCAGACTGATATCTGCTCACTATTTTGTTCGGGCTTCCCCTTATCATATTCATCCGATACTCTCTTCAACTTAGGTATTTGAGTTGCATTAATTATGTTTCTTCAGATATCAATTGGATTGGAAATCATATATTCTGATATGTTTTCGGTTTAACAAAAGAGTATTAATATAAACCCGGTTATCTACATAATTCATAATTCATACTTATATCAATTGATCGACATTTTAAAAATAAAGATATATTTAGAATAAAAATGTACGATTTTCGAACCCTACTACATTTACACAAACACTCGATACTTTAAACGCCACTACTTTGGACAGTACCTTCAACATACTACTATAATTGACAGCGTACACAGCTACCACCTACGCACTAGCCAGCCGTACCGACATCTACCAAGTAGCATCTACCTCGTACCCGCAAGCTTTTTCAAACAGCGCCCAAGGTTAAAGCATAGAACTAGTCGCCAACATGAGCGACTGCGTAGTGATCAGATTAAAATACAAAGTGATCAGTTCGACACATACATTAGGATGACACCACAAGCGAAGTATAAATGAGAAGCAAAGTATATTGATGATGAACACGAAAATATATTATAATCATACACTCCGTACTCTAATCTTCTCGCCAACTCTTGCTATTATTTGTGATAGATGAAAGAAGCTGCTTCAAGTGTTGCCGAGGATTGCGAGACGGAGCGGGAGTATTAAGTTCATGGAATATCATTCGACACTAATACATATATATCACACAAAGTATAATATATAACAACAAGTAATCAGGTATATAAAAGATATTGAATATAAACAAAAGGTACCATTATACAGACTCCCGAGTAAATATCTACTGTATCACTATATCACACACGGTATATCACAACAGCTAGTATAACAAGAATTGCCAGTACTTATAGGATACCAAAAATCTGTTTCTATCATCATATTACACGCTATGCTACACATAAGTTATTCACATACCACCCAATTCCACGTATATCACGAGCAAATATAAGTAGGTATAATTTTAAAGATAAACGCAAAACTACATTCATTATATCCTTATTAAAGTATACAATGTATGAATCAGAAATGCATATATAGTCGCAACAACGCACATTAGCGTATTAAAGTAGACAATGATCATTTACAGCATACGATTAGATATTCACACACGAACTTAAATCACATTATAAGTGAAGTATGTCAAGTATTCAAAAGCTGCATTTAATGCGTGAGATAGATAGACATTATTAAAAACACAGAACACATCGACAATAACTGCGTATATCACAAACAAGTATACTGTAGAGTTAAAGTACTATGAACATATGTAAACGTATATTACTCACGAGTATAGTCATACTCTAAACCAGCGAGAGTGAGTCGACCAGCACACTATATGACGACATCTTTATAATCGGGTTAAAGGACCTATATGTACACAAACATACATATACCCTTTTATATCTCGAGTAAATGGGCTATAAATAATAAAGGAGCAACTGTATTAGTAGCGTAGCACAGTAAGCTTACAGCTCAGTCATACACAAGAAGATCGCAATGTGTCTAGATCAGAGTTCAAACAAGCTGAAGCCATGTTCCAAATTATCCTCGTAGGTCTGCTAAGCTACAGCCAACATCAAAGTGCAAGAGACTCCTTATTGGTCGCAAGAGAAAAGCAGATTCAAGGAAGCCTCGGAAGGAGGATTAATGATAAAAAGTTATCTAGATTAGAATGGTGATGCAACATCAATTTTGCTATGGAATCAGTTGCTGTCACCTGCCACCTGCTTGCCTTTTGAAGGCCRTGCACCCGAACATCTTGCATTTGTGCCCWGCACACAGTGGTAAGGGAAATGTACCTATCAGTAAACTTTGAGGAGCCAGTGATGTTGTCTACAACCACCTTAGAATTAGAATAGAGCATGCATCTGTCCCACTGATTATGTTGCACCCAAATAAGAGCCCAATACAGAGCCTYAAACTCTGCCATGTTGCTATCAGCTGCTTTGAAACAACCAGCCAGCCCCTTATGCCAAAGACCTGTAGGGTCACAACACAGAACTCCAAAACCWTCCAGGCAAACATTAGGATTAAAGGCTACATCCACAAGAATGAGGAAATCTGTAGTGGAGGGGTTTAAGATGGGATGTTCATGGATGGGGATAGTGGTAGCTGGAGTTTGAATTTTTGTGAATTCTCTAGCCAGGAATAAGGTTTGTGTCCAGAAGGGCTCAATGGGAAGGTCTTTATGCCTGATGACCCAATAGTTTCTTCTAAGCCAAACCCTCCGGAGGATGAAACTGAAGAGGGTGGGTCAGGGGACCTGATGAAGTGCAATGTTTGAAGTCAAGTTACAAGTTACAAAAATACATTATATCACATTAAAGTATACAATTTCATTCKTAAATATATTATATCATACCTAAGTATAAGATATGACGTAAAGTACTAAAGTGTAGAGTATATTATATCATATACGGAGTACGAATTATATCATATGATATACTTTGTAAAAATGTGCCATGAAAATTGATTTAAATGCRAAACACAAAGTTGACTAATTCACRTTGTCTTTCTTAAGAAAAAAGGGAAACAATTGTTGAATGCTTTGCATTTCTACATGCGTCACTTATTTAGTTCAACCCAAAAGTTGCAAAAATAAGCATGGATTCATGTAATAATCGAAAGCAGAGTATCAACTAGCGACATGCGAATATGCGATCGTTCAATCGAGTGTCGCTATGCTCGGTTGTCGGGAAATTGTCGTCGGATAAGAGGCAGTTGTCGTTGAAGTTATAGCTCGGTCCGCCGGGAATGTCGCCGAAGAAGACGCAGTTGTCGTTGAAGTTTCGGTGGAGAGAGAATTGTACTGAGAGAAAGGTGTGTTGTTGGCTTTTTTGGTGGGTTTTATTTCTGAGTTGTGACTGAGAGTAAGTTCACATTATTATAACATCAGTGATTCAAGTATGGTTCACAATAAATTATTGTGGACCTGATCCATGCAAGACAGATGATTGGACTAATCAAACTATAATTGAAATTAACTGATAGTACAAATGAAATGAACTGCAACTAGAACTTCAACTACCCCGCTCGTTCCATACTGGCAACTAAACTACCCCCCTCTGTTCGTGTGCATGGTGCATAATCTGATTAACTGTATTCTTTGTTATTCAGAGGGTATTAATAATAGAGGAGTGAGTGGAGACGTAGACTTATTAGAAGTCGAGACCTCGTTAAATCTTGGTGTTGTTTTATTTCTTGCATTTACTTTCGCTGCTTGTAGGGACTGGTTCATAACTGGTCTAAATAATCGAAAAATTTCAAAACACATTACAATACTCAATTCACCCCCCTCCCCCCTCTTGAGTATATCTGTACTTTCACCAGTCATCGTTCTTTGACCCACATTTAGCGACTTTCATATAGTCCATTGGTCATCTTATAGTCTACATCATACAGTCCTATCATATCTTGCAAAATCATACATTTTCATGTCAATCGATGCCTTTCCAAAAAGAAAGCACAAAAAGTTTTCACTTTTTTTTAAAAAAAGGAAGGCGTCTTGCATTCATCATACATTCATTCTAGAAAAATGCCATGAAATTAGGACATGCATCTGTCATTGCATTCTCTAAAGACCAAGGAGTTCACTAAGTTCTAATTCTTTCTAAAATAGGTGAAGTTGTCAACTTATACCTTACTCGCCCTTAAATACTATTGTTTGTGCCCCAAGCCCAATTCATCCTCCAAGGACCAATCCATCCTTCTAAACTAATCCATCCTTCCAAGACTAATCCAACTCCAGCCAACCTTTTCAGACTTCTAACACCACCAAAGCGCATCACTTAACACACAAAATGGACTCTATCATAGAATAGATCCAAAACTATGACGACCAAAGTTAAAGAGCTAACCGACTCCATGATGCACTTCAATTTAAAATCATGACATGGAAGAACCTCAATCTCTTCCTTGGCCAAGCTAGTTGAAAAGGGGATCTAGAATTTCAATGACCCTACCTTCAGAGGACTCACTACACTTGATCCTAACTGAAGGTTTCCCAGAGTACTCAAGAGGGGGGGTGATTAGTAACCAATAAATTTTTTCGATTTGCTACTGTTCTAGTCAAGTAGACTAGTTGTATACTGATCTTCGCAGCGGAAATTCGTTAAACAGTTATGTAGAAAGTTTTCGAGCAATAATAAAGATACACGGATTACGAGGTTCACCTAACTTTGGGTTACGTCCTCCTAACCTAGTTACTTTTATTAATTCTACTCTGAATGATAATAGTAACCATCACTCTCTCAATGTATGAACTCTACAAAAGAAACCACCACACTCAACCCAAGTGTGATATTTGCACTGACTCACAAGCACTCACATATGAACTCTCAAATGCTACCCGATCACCACCCCTTGTTGATGATCAATACAGAATCTTTTTTCTCAATAACCTCTCACTAAGAGCGTACAAGAGTAAATTAATGTTCAATATATGCACTCGTATGATCTATTCTTGCTTGATGTAAAACTAAGGACTTTTCTTCTCTCGAAATAACTCTTTAAAGCTCAGAGAGAAAATCAGTGTAAAGAGTGTATACTTGTGAATATTTATAAGCAAGAGCCATGCATTGATCATAGTCGAACCTATAATATGTGAGATATTTGTTTCAAAAATCCACACATATTTTAGGGAAGTTACAAGATTATTTCATACAAGATAAAATAATATCTAGTTAACTTAACTCGACAAAATCAATTACACAATATCCCAAGTAATCTCTCACTGGATCACCTTGAAGTTTCCAAAATTCTTTTAGAAAGTCTTCAAAAACGTTTATTTGCGACAAGGTGATCAGAGTTGTAGAGATCAGTAGAACTGTTCTTCCAAACTGGTAGTGTTGAAGCCAACTAACCAACTGGTTAGTTGTCTTCAACTACAAGAAAGTCACGTAATTTATCTATCAATAATAAAATAATCAACCACACTCATGCATTTATCAATATAAAGACTTGTCTAAACTAGAATAATTTTCATATTCTTTCAAATCTATTTGCAAAGCTTCCTTGATTTCTTACAATTTTAATGTTTGCGGAATTAACTCGAGAGGAACCCTTCTTTCTTGCTCAGAGAGTTGGAAAAACTTGTATGCTAAACACATAGAACAATTTGAACATATAACTTGTTAGCATACATGTCACTTTCTTTCAAGTGACCAAGGAYTTTTCTCAGCTGTTCAGACCAGTTGTATTCAACAAACCAATGTACCTGTTCTTGCAACTGTTTGTCATCACTCAAAACACTAGGGAACTCAACACTAACCTTTCTTCCAAACTACCCAAGACATTTTCAGCCGAAGACATACCCAAGTTCAAACCAACCGATGACCCCCCGATTCCATCTCAATGGATTCAAGACCACCATGTCACTCAAAGGAATTGACCCTACCCTTTTTGCAATGGTCTTTCCCCTCTCTTTGGAACCAATATGCCAGAAATGGTTCTTCTCACTTCCTGATAAAGAAACTGTTACTTGGGAAAGAATCCCCTGTGCATTCATGACGCGATATAAGGGTAACATTCAGACCCAAACTTCATTTCGAGAGCTCAAGAGCCTTATATATGGGGAGAAAGAGGGGTTCATCGCCTATCTAGCTAGATGGAGAGAAGTTGCTACAACACTAGTTTCCGCTCCCACTAAAGAAGAGATTGTCAAAACCTTCATTGACGACCTTAAGCAAAAGTACAAAGATCACCTAAAGTATCGAGGCCTCACCACTTTCACAAAGGTTTACGACATTGGAATAGTCATAGAGGACGATCTTCTTAAGGAGACTACCAAATGGTGAAAAAGAGTCAGTTCGGATTCCAMCTTTAGGAATGAGTCGGAGTGTCCCTCTAWGTAGACCATTTGTCATGTCTTTTTTCTTTTTCGAGTCTATGTCATTAGGATTAGGATTTATTTCTACATTTAGTCTTCTTGTAATGAATTCATTTGAAATCAATAAAAATTTCATTTTTTTTCCATTCTTTTTCTATCCTCCATATAATTTGTACTACTAACTTTAATGGAAACAAACTAACTGGAAGAGTGGAACACAGAATCAAAATTGATTAATGAACATTGTCGAGAGAGGCCATATTTCTCAAGCTCCACAAAAAAATCATTCTTTTCCCATCACCTGCATTCATTCAATCCCTTGCAACCCTTTGAGCCATAAACACTTTCACTAAGCCTATCTTTCTTTCACCACCCACATCTATCTAACCCTTGGGAAATCAAATGGTGCGACATGTGCAAAAAACAAGTAAGATCCCAAGTARAAAAAAATGAAAAGAAAAACAAATTGAAAATTCAAAGTACAAATTCAAGTTCAATTCAAACTCCAAGTRCAAAAAAGTTCAAATGCAGAAATCAAAAAAGCACATTGTGCACCATGGGGGGGCTACTATGGGAACTTTGAGCCTTTTCCCTTTCTTTCTTAACCCTTAACCATAGCCTCACATTATATCCACAAAAGCCCTCTCACATGAGGCATTGTCCAAATCATCAACAAGAACTACGACGGCTTAATTTCAAAAGGATACGTAGGAAGCTCTCCTCTACTAGTAGAAAAAATCAAATTTGCTGGCGGTTGTAGAAACCGCTTCTTTGCTGCATTTTGCAATCGCAGCAAATGTAGAGAAGCAATTGTGAGAAATCACATTTGCTGCATTTTATTTTTTGCAGCAAATAACAACCTTATTTGTTGCGGTTGTATCAATAAAATGCAGTAATAAGGTATTGCTGCATTTTAATGGTACAACTCGCAGCAAATAACTACCTTATTTGATGCATTTTATAGTCTAACAGCAGCAAATAACAAATATTTTCTGCATTTTATCTATGAACCGCAACAAATTGTAATTTTTATTTTAAAAAAATGAAAAGCAAATTCCCCACAATCACATTCAAATTGCTATATATGGTCATTATTATTTCATGGTAAATATTAATTAATCCAATATGCAACAAGTTGTATAAAGTCACATCAAAATTCCAAAAATACAAAATAGTTACATCTCCAATTACTGATCCATCACAACTATCCAAACACTAACACATCATCACAATCAAAACTTATAATACATCAAAATTTACAATTTATTACTTGTCACAAATCTCTTCATTGATAAAGGACTCTCTCTTGGCGAGTTATACACTAAGAAAAATAAAAAAAAATTAATTAATAAGTTACACAAAATGAATAAAATTCAAGACATGTTTAGAATTAATAAAGCGTCTATGAATAGTTGTTGGAGAACATACCTAGAAAACTTCAGGCTACTGAGTCGAGCCCCAAGGCTATTATATTAAAATCATTATAGAATTCTAGAGCTTGTCTCAATACGGCAAAAGTGTGAACAATGTTGACACCGCTAACTCTTTCCATGACATGTTTCGCAGCCACATCAGCCTTTGGCTTTCCACATCTTCAAGCTTGGGCGAGACATAGATACAATTTTACTCTGGAAGAATTCAATACTTGACCATTCTTGTCTACAATTTCTTCAAACTTTAGAGTTCAACATTCAACCTTCAAGCATCAATGTACAACATGTACAAAAAATGCCAGTATAATAGGTATCATGATAGGTCATATAAGTAGAAGATTTACATTCCATAAATTAATGAACCCAAACATCTTTCTCAAAAGAGCCTTGATCCATTTCACCATACAGGCTTGTAGATTGCCCTTACCTATCATTCTTTGAACGTCAAAATGGATTAAGAAAAGCTGCATGAAGCCTGCCATAAAATAAACTTCCAACCTCTATGTCCTTAGATTTTTATTGCATATGAACTTAAATAGAGCCTCAACTGTGCAAAGTGCAAAGTAGGATATACATAATTCAGTTTCCACAATATGAGGAAGTTAAACATACATGCCATGCAACAATAGGTATCCAAAAACTAAGGAATTTCCCAGTGTGGTGAGGTTATCTGTAAGTAGTGTAGATCCTAACCTTTCAGCTTCGGTAAACTGATGTCTGAATTTGTTCCAGAGTCCAGAATAATCAACAGCAAATACAGCCAATGCATTCACAGCATCACAAGAATTTCTAAAGACAAACAATAGGTAACATCTATAACAGGGTAGTTTGATAACATTCAATACCACTTTCAATTGGAATCAATCCCAACTTCATAGTGTTGACTAAATATTAATCAACTAAAAGAACTCGTTCTGAGTTTCGTCTAAACAGTTAAACATAATAAACAAAAGATCACGATTGAAAAAAACCTCAAAATTTTACAACAAGAAATTAGAAGAAAACCCTGAATAAATTGACGATTGAGATTAGTGACTTCAATTCTGTCCATATCAGATAACTTCAGAATTTCTTAAACCCAATTAAAGCCAAATCCTTTAACAATTCACATCTAACCCACCAACACCAACCACCAAAATTCTAGCGAATTCCTAAATATCATCTCTCAACTGCAAATCACCATTCATCCCAACCGAAGCACAAATACCCAAAACAATCCAATTCAATCAAACTACAATTCCCAAAATCCCACCTTCCCCAATCATTCCAAAACCCAATACAGTCAAGAAGACTCAAATTCAAAAATTCAACGACACAAATTCCAATTCCTAGAGTCAACACCAAACAAGAATATAAAATTAAACAAAATTTACTCACTTTTATGCTTCCGGCCTTTCTTAGGCCCAACTAACGAGCTTGGAACGGGCAACCGTACCTGGACTGAAACAATAGTACATCCCGGCCATTCGGCGGCGCCATCTTCCTCAATTCAGCCCTCAAACACTCATATCTGGTTCCCCTCGTCCCACCCTTCACGGAGCTTATCCACGTCACTCCCACAGCATCTTCAGTCCTGCAACATCTCCTTCTTCATCCCTTACACCTCGGGTTCCCGCATCTCTCGACCCGACCGAGAATCCATAATAAACCTAACAATCTAATAGAAATAATCTCAAATTTAACGCAATTAACAACGAAAATAAAGAAATATAACAAAAATAAAAGCTAAAAGGAAAAAATCATACCTGGAATAGGTCGGGAGTGATGCGATGGTAGAAGAAAAACACAGTTAGGGTTTGTGTGTGGTGCGGTGGTGAAAGGAGAATGATTTGGTGTTTGTGTTAGTAAGATGGAGTACGAATTAGGGTTGAGTAAGATGGAGTATGAAAGTTGGTTGAGGGACTTTTTGAAAAAAATGAAAAAATCTCTATTTTTTGTCAAGAGCCGGATATTTGCTTTATTGGGCTCCTCATATTTTTCTTGGGCCACTAGTATTTGCTGRAGTTTTTCAATATGTGCATCAAWTAATTACCTAAACTTGGGATCATAGCCTAAAATGATATTATTTGCTGCATTTGGCCAAAATTGCAGCAAATAAATAMCAGCAAATTTGATTTTTTCTACTAGTGCCACGAGGTCCGACTCAATACCCAATAACATTCTGAAGTCCACACTTCTAGTTATTTTGACTCCCCTAATGGTGGTAGTGCAAATTCCTAGCATAGCACTCGGCATAGACTCGAGCTTGAACTAACATCATGTAGCRAACCACATCAATTCCCCATACACTCACCTCTAGTCACAAATTCTAGCCCTTTCTTTTTTCTAGAACCTTTAGCCTATTCCTTCACACACCTTGAGGGATTCTCCTCAACTTTTCCTTAGGCTATCACATCGCAACAGTCTCCATGCATTCTCCTCYAAGCATCACGTCGAAGCATCACGCATTTCCCTTTMCTCTCTCCTCACATAGGTGAACAACTCAAGTAATCGATTCTGGCAACTCCAAATCACATCCAYAAACCTCATGACTCCACAAACTTAGCTTGCCTTACCTTACACCATCAACTCTTGCTCATAACACGAACCTCAATCTCCATCCAGCCAAATAAGTCATACACTTGGCCAAGATGAGGGCTCATCAATGAATATCTACCATCGCACACAAATTAAGCCTTTCTTATACACCAAACCCATGAGTTTGGGCTCACTTCCGGTCACAAGCATCTTTAATAGGGCTTTAGACAACTTCATCTCACACTTTTAAAACATCTTACATTAGTATATCTTCCTTGTCATCTCATGCATTAGGATTAGATTTTCATTACACTATTGTCATCACACACTCATAAGCACTATTATGCATACATACATCATCATTCAAACATCATGCATGTACATAATTGCACAAACACACTATGCAAAACATTGCACATACACCACCTCTACACGAGGTAGGCCCATATATTAGAGCTATTCAGAACCACCTATACACATTCACAACTACATGCAGACACCTTACACATGCCTATATGGCATTCATCGCTATACGCGATTGTCGCTATACCGGATGTCGCTATAATGCAACTATCCACTCACACATGCCTATGTACATTCATCGTCATCCGCAATTGTTGCCATACACAACTTTCTTCCGAAAAAGCCAAGGTCAGCCGTAGAAGCTTTCTGAAGACGAGATTACTGCACGGAACATACATACACACATTTGCCCTAGGCTAGTGCTTGTCGAAGGGGAGACATCCAGAGCTAATGCTTACCGAAGGATATCACAAACAACATTGGCGTAGGGATGGCAACGTAGGGTCTGGGTCGGGTCCGCCTAGACCCATACCCAGACCCGCTCATTTTTGAGATCCAGACCCGACCCATATCCGCTGTTCTAAAATTTGAACCAGACCCAAACCCACAGGTCTGATGGTCTACTGGTCCTTACAGGTCCTAATTGTGGTCTTTCTAATTTTTTAAAATCGAACATTTTAATTCAACTAATGTTACCCTTTTATATGTTCTACTAGTGACGCAATTACTTAAATATTAAAAGCTCATAAAACCTTAACATATCAAACTCAAAGTCACACGTACCACATGTTTACACAATATCATCAATCCAAAATACATAAATTATCGCTAGATGCAACTCATTACTAGCTTCAAACACATACAAAATCATGTTAATTCATTCCACAAAGTTTAGGTGTATACAACATGTAATTATATAATATATATATATATATAATATATAATATATAATATATAATGGGTAGGTCTGGGACGTCTGGATCTGAGTTTTGGACCGCGACCCAAATCCAATGGTCTAAAATTTCTAAACCCAGACCGTATAAATGGGTCTGGTCTACGGTCTGGTTGGTCCAGACCATTCCATCTCTAATGCACCCCTAGGCTAGTGTTTGACGAAGGGAGACATCCGAAGAGTAATGCTTACCGGAAGTATTCAAGAATCATTGGCGCCCTTAGGTAGTCGTTGACGAAGGGAACATCCGTGAGGTTAATGCTTGCTGAAGGTATCATAAAAACAACATTGGCGCCTCTTATGCTAGTGCTGCCGAATGGGATACACAGAGGTTAAGTCTTACGAAGGATATTCACAAACATCATACTGGCGCCCCTAGGCTAGTGCTTGCCTAAGGAGACATCAGGAGTGGTTAATGCTTACGAAGGATATTCACACACAGTAATCACATCCTTGACGTTAATGCTACTGAAGGGAAACCTTGTGAGTAAATACTACCGAAGGATATTCATACATCTACAACATCGCCCAAGGATCTAGGCCTTCCAATGAATGCAGCCGCATGGACACCGGTAGCAGTATAACTAATCGTGTTTATGATCCGGTACCGACAAAAAAGATACCTTAGATCGCAAACTCTTGAGCCTTTGCTCGTCCTAAATCGAATACTTGACTTTCTTCTAAGAGAACAAGCTTCTCTCAAATAGCGAAAAGTGGCGCTTTACAGACACCTAAAAATGTCTCCCCAAATTGAACAACGGATGAGAAAAAGTGCGACATCTCGATAGATTTGATTCCGAAGTTCGACAAGAATCCATAAACCACTCATTTCACAAGTTAAATTAAAGTTGAGTTTAAATATATGCCGGAGAGCACATAATAGGCCGAAAGTTTTATTTTTATTTATTTTAATTATTATCTATTTAGCTTTTTCTTATTTAGGATTTTTTAGAATATTTTCCGTAGGTATTTTCTAATTTCCACTTTTTATTCTCATTTTCTGAGTCTGCCAAATTTTAGATAATTTTTCTGATTTTTTTTATTTTCTATGATTTTTACAAGTTTTATAAAATGATTTTCGAAAATAAATGAATTCAGAAATTCATAGATAAATCTAACTAATTCGGGAATGATCCGGAATATTCTAYAAGATTAATCTTGTCCACCAAGTTTATCCAAAAGTGGATAAAGGTTAATTGGGATAACAGATTAGCTCTAAAAGATATAAWTGCAAAAATTCCCAAAGATCACTACAAGAAAAAGTTAGTTTAGCGACCACCCTTTGCGACCGCTTTTTCGTGAAAACTMGTCGCAATTTTGGTTTAGCGACCGACGGAGACCAATTGTTTGGTAATTGCTGAACCTTGGTCGCAATTTCATTTTAGCGACTGAAATTTGTGGTATTCGCACTATTGGCGACTACTTTGCGACTACCCTGCGACTACTAGAATAGCGACTACCTATAAATTATAGCGACTAAAATGGTGGTTGCAACTGTTAGCGACTGACATATTACAATAGAAACTAACTTAGTGGACGCAATTTCTAGCGACTACACCATTACTTTGGCGACTGACTTGGTAGTTGCTATCTTAATAATGGAGACTAACATTTTGGTTGCTATTTTAATTAGCGACTACTTCTCGTTTGTAGCGACTACTATGGTGGTTGCAATTTTTAGCGACCAAAATAATTGTATAGAGACCAATCTTTTTGGTCTCCATTTTTTGCAACTAATTATACAAAATGGAGACTCATTCTTGTTAARTAATTATGGAGACCAAATAATAGAGAATTGCATTTTCGATTGCAATATAATAATAAAACRTTCCGATTGATTGATAAAAACGAGCACATAAATTGTTGCTCATCGTTCATACACAAAAGCTTACAAATCCCTGCTCATCGTATTCTAGTAATATGGACATACGTTAGAAGTACTACTTGTACAACATGAGCTCTCTAACTAATCAATTTACTTGCTTTTCAATTACAATTTGAGCTCCAACAATTAGTTAGCCAACAAGGCATATGCAAAAGAAGACCCATATTTCAAGGGTGTACAAAAGCAATCCCTAACAATTAGTTAGCCAACAAGGCATATACAAAAGAAGACCCATATTTCAAAGGTGTACAAAAACAACCCATAGAACAATCATA
>SNQN01004057.1:17341-34291 GCA_008642245.1 Bassia scoparia
AAAGGAGAGAGATTTGGGTTAGCAACACTGATCGGGAATATCCGATCCGAATAGCTTTATCCAATTCGGATCGGATATCGAAGTCAAATATAAAAATTGTATTCTCATTATTCCGATGCGCGAAGTTAGTTGCCCAGGTATATCCGATAGTCAAGAATTGTTACGTCGGTGGATTGGGATTATTAGATGTTATGCCTCGAATAACTCTAAACAGTTTTTTTTATTAAGTGTGGTTGTTCGAAGGGTTGGATGTGTGGTTGGCGATGATGGTGGTGTTTGTGGGTGTCTACTAGGAGAAGAAGAATTCATTTAATTTAACCTCTTTATAGGGGGAGGTGGTAGTGCTCAACAACACTACCTTATGGGGAGCCCCTAGACCCAGGGGGGTGGGGGGGGGGGGGGGGGGGGGGGGGGAGGGGGACCATCTAAAATTAGATGGTCCTATGGTGCACCCAATACTTATTGAATGATAATGGCTATGGGTTTTGAGTGGACAATTGCAATTCTTTAGGTCACGAGCTAAATCACACCCGCAATACACCACACTTTGCCCGCAAATATTGGATAAGTGCGGGTCATCTTTACCGAAACCCTTTTTTAGATGGATGACTTTTATATAGGTTTTTTTTTGTTTTTTTTTTTGGGGGGGGGGGAATTCATATTATTGATCCAAAGTTTGGCCCGTTCGCAAACATTAATCTCAATTATCATTTATTTTTTATTAATCTCAAGTTGGTATCAAATCTTTAAATATTGGTCCATAGCAATGTAAACTTATTAAATAAGTAAAAAATAAGTTCAAATAATAAAATATAAGTTGAAAAGAACAAATTTAGTATTTTATTCCACTTACAAAGATAAGTTCAGAAAAGTTTCATATACGTAAAAATTATGTCTACATTTAATTATTTGTTGTGTACTTGTGTAAGAGTTTTTAGGTAGAAGGATAAATTTTGACCCCCTTCACTTTACATAATAGGGATATTATTTCGAATGTATATACTTTTATTTTATGCCTTATTATGTTATTTTTTTTCTAAAAAAAATTAAGGGCAATGTTATACATAATTTTTTTTGACGGGAATGTTATACGGTGTACATAATCTTTAGRGCTACTTGTAAGACCTTATTATATTTCCTAAAATGGAAATAAATTGATATTCATTACAAAACAACGTGCAAATCAATGTAATAAATCTTTTATTTTATCAAATATTACCACTTTTGGCTTATTATTCATAGCCATAGCCTTGAAAGCTACTAGCTTTTATGCACRCAATGCATGTGGCTTTATGGTTGCCTTATTTTTATTATAGTGCTCTRGATATTTATGCAAAAGATTGTATTACAGACTTATTATCTGGGATGGAACTAAGGAGGGACAAGTGAGCGCCACAGCCCCCGCCAAAATTTTTAAATAAAAAATAGGTGAAATTTTCTAATTTAAGWGATAATTAGGTTAATTTTTGTATTTGAGTCCCTCTAATAATACAAAACAAATGTTTTGGCCCCCTCCAAAATAATTTTTTAGTTCCGCCCCTGCTAATTGTTGTTCTTCAAAAGATATAATCTTGATTTTTTGAAACTAAATCTTGTTTATTTTATGAGATAGAAATAAAATCATTATCTAGTTGAATATAAATTGAAAAATAATGAAGTCTTTTTCAATAATTATATATAGTCTCATTTTTATTCATGTGATTCATCTTTTATATCCGTTCCATGAATTCCTACATGCCTCATGGACGTTCCATTAAGTTTATCATTTCCACTATTCCATTTTAGGAAAACTTATATTATTTTTTATAATGGTGGTGGTCCCTATGTGGAACCTATCATACATTACAATACACTCTATGCATTACATATAATTTTTTGTTTTCTCTCTCCAATCTAAATCTATCTTTAACTTCTATATATTATATGTTTCCATATTTTAGACTCAATAGTATATAGTAGGTTTTTCATGAAATGGAAGGAGTATTATTTTTAAGGGTTTTTCTAAGATATTCCCCCGAGTTTTTGCGTTTTCCAAGTGACTCCACAATTTTGAAACTTTCTAAGTTGTGCACTCGAGTTTGGTTTTCTTACAAGATTATCCCTAAAAGTATACCTTAAAATTAATTAAAATATAAAACGAAAAAAAACCCACCACGAACACCAGCCCAGCCCAGCAACACCACCAGAGATGGTCATGGGTCAAGACCCGACCCAGATCCAAAGATCCAGATCATTTTTAAGGGTCTGAATTTTTTAGACCCATCGGATTTGGGTTGGATTGGATCTATGCTACAAAAAATGGATCTGGGTTTGGGTCCAATTAGTCGGATCCAGATCCAACCCACAAGCCCTATATTTAAAATTATATAATATTTCTTTCTTATCTTATTATTTTTAGGGCTTTCTAAAATAAGATATATAAGCTAGTCAATCTCTCTAGTTTTAATATATCACTAGTTTGTATAATGTAAACTAGTATATATTCTAATTTGTATATTTAATTTTTTTCTTACAAATTATATAATCAAAGATCCATTAGACCCATTTTAAGACCCAAGACCCATTAGATCCGCGGATCTCGATATGGATCTTAATTTTAGACCAATGGATCTGGGCGGATATGGATCCATTAAAAAAACATGGGTCGGATCTGGACCACCTAGACCTGCCAAATCCGATCCATGACCATTCTAACCCACCCTCGACCAAACCAGTGCAACATCACGACACACCCTCACCCCATATCACTCTCACCCTTATGCACCCCACCTCACCAACGAACACACAACACAACAAACAACCCGAACAACAACCTCACCCATTCAACATTGAAATAAACCGACCCTAATCAAACAATCGACCATACACGCAGCTGGGTAAGGCTTGATTCGAAAGGCGAGTCAAGTACGACGGGTGGTGCGATGGTGAGGCATTTGGGTGGGTTTGATGGAAGCAGTGGGGTCGCGATTTGGTAGTGCGATTGGTGGTGGTGATTGTGGTTTGTTCGCGTGCAGTGGTGGTGTAAATGGTGGACAGTGTCGCGGTGGGATAGTGTTGGGGCTGGTGTCGGGTCCTTGATGGTGGTGCATCGGTGGGAAGTGGCAGTGCACCGGTGGAGAGAGAGGGAGCACGGGTGGTTGGGTTGTGTTATTTTGTTTTTTATTTTTTAAAAAGTTAACCCTAGTTAAGTTTAGTTAACTATAGAAGGATAACTTGTAAAACCATTAAAACTCAAGTGCAAGCTTAGAAGGTTTCAAAATCGTGGAGTCAGCTTGGAAAACGCAAAAACTCGGTGACATATCTTTGAAAAACCCTATTTTTAATTAAATGCAGATCTAATATAATAATATGCAGATTAATATCAATAATATGTAGTAAATACTGAAAATAAATCATATGAAAAAAGAATTAAAAGAGAAAATAGGAATTGATGTTTCTTGAAATACTATTTTTTTCTCCTTCATTGTCAGTTATACTCTAACAAAATACTTAAAAATATTGATTCCATCAAATATACTGTGAAAAAACATAAAAAATAGCGTATATAATAAATAAATTTTTTAGACTCTAAGTAAATTTTAATGGTTCGAATGTAGTAACAACAAACTGTCATATAAAATAAGTAAATTTTTTATACTCAACATTCTTAATTAGTGTAGCTTGATTGTAGCTTTTAATAACATTTTGTTTGTGTTAAAAAACTATTGTAATAGAGAGCATATGAGAGATAGAGAGAACATTGGAATTGAGAGAAGATTAATTGATATTATCTCTATCAGTGGATACATATATATAACATCTCATGAGATTATCAGAGTCTTTGCATATGAAAGGATGGGGGGTTACATCATTATTATGGTCAAGGCCTATTAAGTATTATAGGTTACAGATATAATTCTAGAATATTGAGTACATAAACCTAGGAGATAGATGGACATCCACCAAAAACATATTACAATAAACTTCCCCTTGGATGTCAATGCATGAAACATGCTCACTAAACCTTACAAGGAAAAACCTGTGGGAAAACTTGTGAAGGAAAAAGGTACATCATCTCAAATGCGCATGAAAACGAGGAGATGGTGTTGCTCATTAAAACTTACTAGGAAAACCACTGTGGGACAAACCATTGGTAAGGAAAAAGAGTGCATGCGCGCATTCTCTCCCCTGATGAATATATAACTTGAGATATCCCGATAAAAATAGTTGTTGTCTTTAGGAGCTTCTCATTTATTTGCAGCATTCTTTGAAAGTTGATCCTCCTGAGTAGGACTTGAATCTTCAAATGTTCACTTGAACTTGAGGTGTCTTCATTTCTTTGTACTTGTGGAGATATTACGAGTGTTTACACTAGTTCATCATTAATTTCGTTTCTAATTGTCTTGACCTTTACTGTATGCTATTTTGGGGCCTTAATAAATGTTGATTATAATTGATCATATTATCCAAATAAGTTATGGTAACTTGATATCACCAACTTTTATTTTCCAATCTATATGAATAACGTAATTGATTTCATATTTTTCTCTTGGTTCTTCTGGACATAAGAATATTATTTTATATCAATGATATCACAATGTTATTCTTAAATTAAATACATATTCATTTTGACACAGAGTTCTCCAATGAATAAAAATGAGTAATTTATCTCACGTACATGCTCAAACTTCAGATTGAGGTGTTAATAATTTTGATCATCAATACTCTTCAGGAACTTAATACAATCAACATACTTTTTCCACAATATAGAATTGAAGGGTTAGTTATTTGAAATGTTGTTTCTTAAGCCTTCAGGACTTTTATGCAGTTCACAACATGCTATAATTTCGTCACAATGAAATATAGATCCTTTCTTGTGAATCTCCATTGAATTGTAAATTCATCTTAGCTTATAAGCAAAGTCTCATGTACAATATTATTATACGTATGAGAACTAGTGCATGCAATTACGAGGTAAAATATTAAACAAATATATGAAATGAATAAGCATGTAGTAAAATCTATTATATGCAATGAGTAATCTATTTATACTATGATCAGAGATGCACGTGTATATAAGACTCAAATTGCAAGACACACTGTACAGTGTGGATTCTTAAAATCTCTTTTGATGGATTCTGGTCCATGAAAATCTTTGATAATCATCATCATTATTTGTTGGATCTCTGGTCCATGATAGCTTTGATTATTATTAATATGTCGACATCAAAATAGACTATAATATTAGATCCTTATTCTCAAGTCTACTTATTCGCATATGCATAATATCTATCAGTTCCATCATATACCGAATCATATTAATTCGAAATTCAATTTTCATTGCAGCTGTTTCATCGATATATCCGAATAAATTTCTCATCCTTTGGTACCACTATATAACTTCTTATGAATAGATCATCTATTGTAATTCAGATTATCTTACACGTACTTCTAGAGTTTTTCATACACAATGATATCAATATACACACACTATATGGTCAACTGCACACTTGTCATCTATCAAATAATTATTTTGGAACTGATCTATACTACACTTCAGGTGTAGTGTTTAAGTATTGGAGATTATCTCAATGTAACACATGATATGAAAAATGTATTTCTGTATGCTTTAAAAAGTATAACGATTAAAATCAAATCATAATATATGTCAACATATCTTGATAACATATGGACGAAAGTTGGCGATAACATTTCAATTTTTCATTAAGGGATCATCAATGCAATCAAATTTATTGGCCAACTTACTTCATTTCTCCCCTAAGTTGGTAAAATTTCATATAGGGGCGTAATTGTACCATTAGTGTATATGTCATGTGCAAAGAATTTTATCATAGAAAATTTTCAACAAATTTCATTATGCGATCAAAGAGTTATATACACACAAAATATTCATCTTTCTTGGGTAATTTTTTAAAAGAAAAACATTTCTTATCATTAGGTATATATGTATACACACATGTATCTATTAATATTAACTAATTTGTTCTCTTTGGAGATCAACTAATGGTCGGGAGACATGTAATGTGCTTTGTTTCTCTTCTTTTCTTATTCTTGTGTGCTGACATGATATGCCCAATTAAAACATATATATAATATATATATATATTATATTATATATATATATATATATATATTATATATTATATATAATATTCCACTAGACATGATTCTTGGATCATCAAACATTTAAATATGAGATACTAGTTACTCAACAATTTACAAAGTAGCTTTGGTGAGCTTCTAATGACTCTCATGTAACTATAATTCTATTGTATGTGAAATATTAAGCCGAAAATAAGGAGAACTATTGGATATGCCACTGTCGAGTGGTAAGTTTAGGCTAAATAATATTTGCGCGGAAATCAAAGATAGAAAATAGTTCAAACCAAAGTGTTAAAAATCCGAAATATAGAAATTCGTTGACAAGTTGGACATTCGAGGCCCATTATCGAAAAAGGTATTACTTTTCAAACATATAACACGAATTTAATTTCTGTAAGGTTTAGGATCTTTGAAAACTTATTTGAGTACGATCGATCTCCATCCATCAACCATCAAGACTAGTACTGATTGCAAATCCTGTAAAAGTCTGCTCCATAAGTCCAAGTGAAATAAGGATCATCACAGGTCCACAAAGAAGAAATGTGGACACCGAACACAAAAACACGCATATCAACAAAGCTGAGTACAATACATCGAATACGAGACAAACGGACAACATTCCCTAAACTGGACATACCGAGTTACGAACTGTTAGAAACAAAGAAACCAATTGTGGGTGTTCATAACCAATTAACCATACAACATATACAGTTGATCCAACTCAGACGAAACAATCAATCACATATTACATACAGCTGCAATACATCACATCCAAAATCTCAACTGCTTCTGTTAATAGATTGTACGTGCAAATATTCTCGACTCCAATAAAGACCTTTAATTTACTACATTTTTTTATGATTTGAGCAACACAATGTTGTCCTCAACCATGTTCACAGTTTAGGAATATCAATCAGACACAAGTGTATCGACACAAGATGCCACACCCATGCTCTCATCGAGAATCAAAATGGTGAATGGGCGGCGACTCGTTCACCGTACTAGTGACATCTAACTAATTATCAGATATAAAATATCAGAAGAAATAAAGAAGTAAGAAAACTCGAAGAGGGACGCGTTGATAACGGCCTCGGAAGAAGGGAAAAATCGTAAACAACCTGATTGTAATATCCAGACTAACAATCCAGAGTTTTATTGTCATTCATATTTTATTAATTAATGTTAATTTAGACAGTTCCATGACTCACGACCACAAATTACATTGAAACTTCCTTTTAACAACAACGTTCATTAATATAAACCTTGATCAAGTATATACTGTAATAAAGACTTGAATAATCTTTAATCAATTCATAATGTCATGAATGAGTAATAAAATCACTCATGGAGTAAGATAATTCAACTCACTTAAATTAAACAATATTTAATTTACTATGAAGAAGTGATACTTGACTCACTCAATTCATTCGTGTATATAAACGCTCATGGGAGATGACCATTAACACTCATAGCAATCTCAAGAGTAACATTTCCATATTATTCTCAATTTTCAATGTGACAAGACACAAATAGAATTATTGTGTACTAAGATATTCGATGGACGTTTCTACTCATGCCTCTAAGTTTCAAACACCAGCAACAAAACATCAAGGGTTCCGCAAGTAGCACGTACTTGTAAACGAAGTGTAAGCCTTCTGACTCAAACATGGCTCTTACGAAGCTCTCCTAACATAATAGCAAATTGAATCACACCTACATTTAATTTACAGCAATATAAGTAGTTTTAATGTGCTCAAAATTTTAAATCGTGTCTTTATTCTCAAAACCCCATTGATAGATAAATATTATATTATAGTCTTAGCTTGAAAATATAAAATAACTTTAACAAGAAATTCAGCCTTTAATTCACTAATATCTGGAATTTTTTTTAACCAAAATTATTCACAATTCAAATATGCTTTACTAAGGATACATATATTAAACATGACTTGTGCATTTAACCCATTGTTTTTAACACTAAACTTCAAAATTAATAGAAAATCTGAAATTTATCAAACATGAAAAGAAGTCCAATTGTATACATATATAATATTATATAAAAGTTTTATTCATACAAAACATATTTAAATATCAAAATTCAAATACACTTATAATAAATCCTGAAATTTTTTAAAGCCCTAAAATTTAATTTATTGTCATACAATTCAAATATATCGAACAAGTATAACAATCTACCTTAAACATGAATATCCCAATTTAAAGCCCTAAATTAACCTTATCAAATCTGATAAATTTTATTTATATTGAAATCATCAAAAAAGTTTAAATAAACATATCAATAATTGTATAAGTGATTTGATTATGAACTTTTAACATTCAAAATCAATAAAACATTATTAAACATGGAAAGAGAAGAAGAAAAGGAACGCAACGATGGAAAGGAAGAGAGGAGGGACGGCGGTGGCGAGTCGGAGCAGCGGGCGGTCAGGTGGAGGCGCGTGGCGCACAACAGTGTCGCACAAGCGTGTGAGCAGCAGGCGGAACGAGGCTTTCTCGTCTTTACTCTTTCGTGCTTTCTTTTCTCTTTATGTTTTTTTTGAAAAACAAAACTGAATTGTTTTAAGGTGGTTTGAAAGGAAATAAACCCTTTTATATCTAAGGTTTTGGCTAGCTTATCTTTTTAAATATCTTTTTTTTTGGATAAATAAAATCAATAAGTTAATTAGATAATAAAATATATTTAAGCGAAAAATAATAAAAATTAAATAAATTAGATTTAAGTCAAAAGGGGTCATTTGTAATAAAATATTGTTTATATTATAAGAAAATATAATTTAATATCCAAAATTACGGGGGATTAACCGCATACATTGAGCTTTGTCACTAGATGTAAGAATAAATACTTATGTGAATATGGTGAACTTGGCATATATTATAGCATACAATGTTAGTAACATATGATCTCTTGAAATCTTTTTCAAACAAAGCTCTCAATCTCAATTCAAATATAGGATCAACTCAATGTTATGCGGCTATAATGGAGAGCTCCGTACCATCTTTTTTTATGTAAATGAACTTCGGGTTTCCAGACAGGTATAATCAACCCGGATGGCTAAAATCAAATCCAATCGCTTTTCTTTAAAATTTATTGGTCATTAAGAGATAGTTTTTCATAACCGGTTGATCACTTATTAAAGTTATATTTTATGATGGAATGAATTGTGATGTGATATAAGACAGCTAATGATGCTTTCTTCTACATTGGCAGACAATCAATAATATTGATTAAACTCATAACTTAGCTAGAGTACTCTTGTACATTATGTTAAATTTGTTGGACGTTTTGTCTCTTGGAGCAAGTATCATATACAGTCTCTCATGTTTTTTTGAGATGTCATACTCTATGAGAGGTTTTAGAGTTGATTGAGTTGAATAAAATAGTGAGTAAGTGGTAAAAGTTGAATAAATTAGTAAAGAGTAATTGGAATGAATTTTATGGAAATGTAATTTTGGGTGAAAAGATTGGTAAAGTAATGAAAGGTTGACGCTTAGAAAGGGTTAAAGTCATTAATGTTACTGAGGTAAATAAAGTAGGTAAATGTGAAAACAGTTATATTTTAGATTGGTTGGAAAATATTTAAAACATCAAATAGAACGGAAACTAAAAAAAACGGAGATATAATTAAACAAAACATACAATTTTTATTAGGGATCCATATATAAAGTGTATAATTCTGAAGCTGTCATTGTCTATCTTGCTTTGTTCCTCTTTTGAGATTGATCATTGTATATCCACGCTTGAGGCATGTTCTATGTTTAGTTTAAGTTTATCATAAGCAATTGATGTGGGTTTTTAGCTCATGAAATTTAACTAGAGTGTACAACTAGTATAGTCAATAAGTAATATTCCCCTAATCATTGCATATGAGGATATAAATTAGTCCAAACTTTCATATATGACAGTATAATATAATATTGCATAGAGGATATTATTATAATATAGTTAAACAACATTGCATATAGGTATTAATATACATTATTCGCTTATAAAATTGTTTATAATATGACCATGTCACTGAAGTATAAAGAGAATGACTATAGAGATAATGCCAATAAATAATACAGTTGGTCACGCATCTCTTTCATTATAGAGGCGATAACGTTAGCATTGTAATCTTTAAGATTACTACACTGGACCATACATGAGCACATTTTATCCATCTTCTTGTAGTTTCATACGTTATTCCATTCTTGTTAACAAGTTATCATAATGTATTATTATTATAGAACTTACATGAAGGTTGTAGTATTATGTGCGTATTGGTGTATTATAAAGATTAGTATATAATATGTATAGTTTATACAAATCAGATAACATAACTTGACAGTTTCCAATTAAATAATGGAGCAAAATAGTTTGGGAGTCTGAACTATATATAATATGGATCAAAGTAGCTCTTGCAATGAATAATTTATAAGGTCAATATACTTTGTATAGTAAATAATATACTCAGTATATAAATAACAAAGTTACTCTAGTTAAAATTAAGAACAAAAATGTAAATCAACAAATATATACATCACTAAAATATTCTTTTTTTATGACTCTTGAGAAATAGAGTATATCTTTTCAGATATTATTCTTTCCGAATTAAGTATCATTTCAGTCTCGTGAAGGTGATATGAGATGACGATAATAATAGATGAATTATAATATAATAGGTGAGATAATTTAATAAATAGTAGAGTTACTCAAATTAATAAGATTAAAAGTGAGGGGTGAGAGACTAGAGTTTATTGATAACACAAAGATCATAGAATACATTATCTAAATACCTAGAATTTACCATAACAATAACCTTTGATAAGGTTTGAGAGGTTATTGAGTAGCATTTATGCAGGATGGTATAAGACCTTTCAATTTAGAGTTGCCCAACTTGTTCATGGACATGTTTTAAACTTTTGACGTGTGGATGAAAAGATGTAATTGATATACGTATAATAACCATCAATATAAATGATTGGGCATCTTGCTACTGTAATATTGTAGGTGCCAACTTCTAAGACAAGAAACGCTTCTTTATAAATAGAAAGAAATCTTTAACAAATAAAACAACTACAGTGAAATAACATCTGTTGCACTTACTAAAATAATCATGATCTAAGATCTAATATTTGATCTACTGATAGTGCCACTATATGTAAACACATCCAAGTTGTTTATTGAAGTATAAGATATAATTTTAGATGTAACAGAATGCGATGCAATCCTTGCTTTTCTAATGGGTATACGTACGTCGTGTTAGATATCGTGCTGATATGTGTTATACAATATTGTAAAGGAAATATGAGAGATAGAGAAAACAATAAGATGATTGATATTTATTCTTACAAGTGTGATCATATATAAATACAACATGAGTATATTCAAGGAGTTTTGCATATGAAAGGATGGGGGGTTACACTATGTATTATGAACAAGGCTATTAAGGCATATAGTTTACAAGATATAATTAGAATCCATTGAGTATAAAGACTAAGGGAGATAGACGGACATCACAAAAACACATAGTTAACATAACGTATTGATTGTTTTTGATGCTTTTAATGTTATTCTTGTATGTTTTGAAATGTTGATACTTGAGTTATTTGACTATTTCAATTTTGCATTGCGGCTATGTTATTGTTCATAAGCGGAGGGTTAGATTGGTATTTCAATGTGAGTAATAACGCGCCACTGCTCCGTTCTTATATACTCTCTTGTATGTAAATTTGAACAATTTTATTATAGGTGAAACCAAAATTCGCGATATTACTACTTGTTCTTATTTGATCTCTTCGTTTTTTTACTTACAACATATACATAAATAGATCGCTGGTCGGACTCAAGATTTTAAAAACTGGGGGGGGGGGGGGGAATAATCAATGTTATTGACGGGATAAAAATTTTTAAAAATACAAATTAGTTTAATATATAATAATGATATGAATCTTATATATTCAATAATTGAACCTCATTTGTCATAAACTTCATCAATATTAGTCTAGCGTGGCAATAATTTTTGATTATTTATAGTCAATTTTGGAAAATTCAACAAATTAGTCTATATGCACGAGGTGCAAAGAATTTGATTTTTTTAGACATTTCGAAATTTAACAAAAGTGTAGTTTATATGCACATGAGTGTGCAACAAATTTGATTTTTTATACCAACTTGATTTATATTATTCCGTAGAAGATTAATTTTATATAATTTTAAAACATAATTAATAATGTAGTTGGAATGATAAATATTAGAAAAGGGAAGATGGTATCGTAAAATATAAATGCGTAGGAATGAAATATAAAGGGGTCAGAGAAAATATAAATAAAGGTGCAAAACAGGGAATAAAATAATAATTATTTTGAAGATATGATTTGAACTGCCATTTGTTAGAAACAAGTAACTACACCTTGAACTAATCTCGACTTGAGATACTTTATACTCTCATTTATTAAATTCTATATTTTCGATAATATTTTTGAAAACATCGTTTTTTTTTGAAAGTGGGGGGAACGATCCCTTGTTCGCCATTGATGATGTATTCAGAGCAGGAAACTACTTCACAGAGATCAGATTAGGTCGGTCGTTCGGAATTGTCAAGTCGTGCGGTCTTTTGTCGAGAAGTTAAATAACATCAGATGACTGCATAGAAAAAGTTGTAGAAACGTCAAAGGGGGTTTGTACTCAGGGACTTGATAGTTGCAAAATGATATTTAGGCACTTATTTAACAGTTATTTTGGCAATTTTGTGTGTTTTTATATCATTTATAGATTTTAGTCTAGATTTTCATTTGTATAGTTTTAGGAGTTTTAGTGGTTTTTAGTGGTTTTGTAGGTTTTTTAACTTAATTTCCCTCATTTTATCATATGTCCTATTTGCAAGTGTTAGTTCATGGTGAGTTATGTGTAGTGATGTTCTTTGTATGATTGGCTTGGTTATATTTGACGTTGAGCTTTAAAGTAATGTTCTAACCTAAATTCTTTGAAGCAATATTTTGCAACACTTTGAATTTCTGGGTGAGATTTTTCATTGAAAGTAGACTCAATAGTTTTCTAACGGTATAGTTCAGAGTATATCGATCACGATCGGAGTATGGTCATCTGAAGTTGGAGTTGAGCGAGCACAAGGAGTCTGGGTTGCAGTTCCTCCTCATTTCCAGAACAAAAAGGCGCAAGATTTACATGGTACCGGGATATGGTCCAACATGGTCCGGGCAAATGTCATGTTCCGAACTAGAAAATGTTCATCATCACGTGTAAATGTTTCATTTCAAATGGCAAATGTTAATGTTGAAATTGAACACTTGTATTTTCGAAGAACATTTGTTATTTTGGAATGAACCATTTTATTTTCGGAAAGAACATTATTATTTCGGAATGAAAATATTGTCCGGGACATGAGAGGAAATGTGGGACCATGAATAGACCAATTGCCAACAGGCGGAGCGAGCTCTGAGGAATGGCCCGATCTGACCTCGGCTGAGGCATGGCCTGCGATGCTGTGCCTTCGGACTGACGCGCAACGTTAATGGTTTGCTGCATAACTTTTGTTATATCTAGGAATTTTGATGAAGTCAAATCTGTTGGAAACTAAGAATCGAGGGCTTCAATGACAATGGAACGCTCAATCATTAGCTCTTTATAAAAGTTGTGGCGTTTGCAAATGAGTTGACTTTCGAGAGTTCAGTATGTAGTTTAATATGGAAACTTGTAATTATTAGCAAAATTGTTAAGGTAGTTATATTAGTTTGTGAGGAGAAAAGTAAGTAGTTTGTAGTATGGTAATGAGAATTAGTTTGTGTTAATACTATTTTATGTTCAGATTTTTTCTTTCTTCATCTTCTTCTCAGTAGTTAGAGTGAGAGAAAAGAAACGAGCTGTGTTCATTCAAGGTCCATTCCTTAGGATATTGTGTGCAGACAAAAAGGGAATGGCGGATTGGTTGCTGATTGCTTATGCATTTTGCATGTAGCTGCTATGGGGAGATGTCATGGAGTAGCTCAGAACACATGTCTTCGGGTTAAATGGTTTCCCATTATATTTGAAAGGGAAGACTGGAAAAGGTTTATGCTCGTGCTCGTTAGTTGGAGTTGGAAGAATTGGAAGGTTAAAGATTTTTGAACTGGTTGATGGGGAGACTTGGAAGGCAACTGTGGTTTAATTGCAGTGGATATGATTGGCTAGACATAAATATGTCATTTGGAGAATTGGGTGTGTAATAAGCTAATGTCCAACGATAGCCGTATTTGTTGGTTGATGCTTTCGGGAGGGTAAGGTCGAGCTAGACTTTTTGAGCTCCCACAGCTAATCTAGTGCATTCGTCTTTGTAATGTTTTTGCAGAGACTATTGGGCATTCTTGTTTTCATTGTTGGCTATGCTGTTATGTTGAGCTGCTAGAAACTAAGCTTCAGCTTTTTATATTGATCTTACTGGATTGGTTGGTAAATTCAAAGTACATTACCGGGAGGATAACAAGGAAGTGGATTGGTTTGCTTTGCAGCTTGGTGATCTCATATTTGCGCAGAGGAACCAAGCTTTGTGGATTTTCATTGGCAGCGGCTCGTAGTGGTGACCTCAGTTACTCAACGCAAATTACCAAGCTTGATTGACAAATATATTTAATTTGTGTTAATAAAGAAACGGATGAGCTTCTTGATTGTATTGGTAAGTATGTATTTTGATTTTGTTGTTTATAATACTCTGTATATTGATTTTATTTCTTAGTCAGTAGATGCATGTAGTCGTAAGATTATTTGAAAAAATTGTATTGTTCATATAAAAAATAATTTGAAATATTTAGTGTTATTGTATGAATTGAGAATAAGATTTGTGAAATAAAGTTTTGTATGATGCTGTAGGGTCATATAGTTTGTTAGAGTGCAATTACTGATAAAGGCTCGGCAATATGTTATACTTTAGGTTGCTTGCTTGATTGGTTCTGTATGCAGGATAATATTGATATTATTAAGATTTAAATAAATAATATTTACATGGGGTCGTATTACCTGACAAGCAAAGCAAGAAGCAGATATAAGATGACAGTGCAAATGTCAGCTTCCTGCACAAACAAGAGGAACTACTATCGTATCATATTGTAATCATCAATTAAATCATTGGACAGCTGTCTATTCATGTTTTTTGAGTTACATTAAGATTTAGGAACCCTCAAGAGAAGGTTGAGTAATTTGAAACATACGCAAAATCCTTGGACATGAAATACGTATAGTTCATTACACTGTCAGACCAATTAAAAGAGATATTCTCAGTTTGTTTTAAAATAATTACATTTTATATTAGGAATTCTTTGTAATTAATAGAGTATTAATTTGTTTTTTCATTGGCATAGATTGGAGAAATACAAGGGCAAAAGGAAGAAGGTAAATGCATTAAGCAAAGAAGGCAAGGTTGGGGAACAAGAAGCGTAAAGTTTGGATCTAATATTGAATTCAAAGCCATGATTTGCACAAGGAACTATTTTTCCAAGTTCTCTGCGACCGTTGTGATTTAAATAAAGTTCCGAGTGTTGTGAAGGAAATGATTAGTGGAAAAACATGTCATATACTTTGAGCCAACCTTGCTTTTGGTGCAAATGACGTTTCGAATTTGCAAGAGAACAAAGCTATACAAGTTTTCTCTGAAAATTCAATTTAATAAATGGTTGACATCGGACTGGGTACATAAGAGATGTCTTGAATTTTCTCAGTGGAAGATGTTGACGTTATCCATATACAGTTTTTCATGAGGATAAAACAACTATAGTTTATAGAAAATGATAAATGTGTACTAATTTATTTGTATTTTTCAGGACTTCAGAGGATTTTTGGAGTGTCCAAAAGTTTTTAGAGTAGGTTTGGTATGCCTGAAGAGATTCGTGGTGACATTGCTTAGGTAACTCAGATGAAGAGATATTGGATATCGTGTCTAAGCAGGCGATTCGGGAAAGTATCATTTCACAGCTATTATTCAGAAGTATGGTTAATACACTTTATTTTTGTGTTGATGAAAATTAATTGTAAGAAATTTAATATTGTTGTGGTTTTTGTAGTATGCATTGGATGCTTTATTGTGATAGCTCTTCCAATACAATTTCTTTTTGATCATTGTGTCAGAAGAAGGACGTGCGTGCTAATTAAAGCTTACTAATAGTACTTTATTCCATGTAAGATGAATAATATTCACTACTTATATTCTTTTCATATATAATAATTTATTTATAATCTGAATTTGTAAGTGCATGAAAGAAAACAGCGCTAATAATATTCTGCAAATGTGCCGCTATTGGAAATCATGAGGTGAATCTGTTTTATTTTTGAAATTTAATGTCTAATGTAATTTATTAAGTCATATGTTATATTTAGACTTGTTAGTGTGCCACAGAGGAGGGTTCAATGTGTATATGTATGAGGTTTTATGTTGAGTATAAGAAGTTTGCAAGAGTAGAGGACTCGAGAGGTAAGTGGGTTATGAAACTTTATATTAATTATTTTTGTATTTTTTGGTGTAAAAAATGATTAGTTGAATTATTTGGAAAAATGTTTAAAATGACCAATTCATAGATTTTTGATCTAATGAATTGTGTGTCTAATTGAACAAAACAGTTTAGAAAGCTAATGATGTTATAGGAAAATAAAGTTTAGAAACAGTGTAGGTGGCGTTTGAGAATTGGAAGAACAAAAACGCCTAAAATGACCATAACAGTATTTGACCCGAAATGACTTGTTGTGTGTAATTAATCAACAATTTAGAAGCTATGAATGTTATAGGACATGAAAAAGTTTGAAACATGTAGTAGGTGTGTTGTGAGAATTGGGGAAAAAGCTATAATAATGACAGAAAAAAATTG
>SNQN01004058.1:9487-29634 GCA_008642245.1 Bassia scoparia
ATTTAAGAACCTACAAGGATTTGAGGATCTTGTGTCGTTGGTCGATGTTGGAGTGGTAATGGAGCTACACTCAAAATGATCCTTTCCGACACCCAACAATCAAAGGAATAACTTTGATCAGCCTCATGTCATTGCAATGCACCGTCGTATGCAGGTTAATAATTACCTTACAATGATAATACAATATTAGGCATTTGCGATCGTTTGCTATATAGTTTTGATGTTTTAGTTATAGACTTATAGGTGTTGAACACGTTGGAGGAGAACATGTTCGTCGATATTTCTAAAGGTGATCGCATATTTCTGAAGGTTAGTCCAAAATTATTATGGATTCAAACATAGCTAATGACGGGTAATTATAATTGTATAATTCGTATCAGCTAATAGTTGAAGCCCGAGATGAATGTTCATACTCATCAGCTTTATATTATTACATGCATGATTGTGTTGGTGAATTAATCATTGTGTTACTGTTTGATACATTTATCAGTGGATATTGCATAACTACGACGATGAGGGGTGCATAAGCACTAAGAATTGCTACGCTGCACTTCCGGAAAACAGCGATGCAAAGTCATAGTATGTGAAGATTTTCTTCCTGGCCACACGAAACGTTGGCGGGTGGTGGCAACACGGGTGCGAATTCAGCCATCCAGTTTCGACGTGATCATGATGAATTTTGGCCGAGCCATAGAAAGAACTAAGGAATCATACAGGGCATGCGTTTGCGCAGGGTTTCAAGGCTTTGTTGTTTTGCTCTGCTTATAATGTGAACATCATGGAGTTACTCAAGAATTAACAGAATGATGATGATTCGATAACGAGAGCGCACTTATACCATAGCTTATGGCAATTGGCAAGGCTTCTGTATCCTTATATTTGTACGAGTTAATTTTATATATGCACACACACACAAATAATACGATCCTTGTAAATTAAGTTGTATTTGGGTGCAATACATACCAGCACTAATGCACCGGATCCCATCAGAACTCCGCAGTTAAGCGTGCTTGGGTGAGAGTAGTACTAGGATGGGTACCTCCTGGGAAGTCCTTGTGTTGCACTCCTTTCAAAAAAAAATGTTTATTTGTATAACTATGAATTCTATCAATAAATTATAAATATATTAGTGATTGCATGTCTCCTATATAATTGTTTACAAAATGGGAGGCAAAATACTGATCTGAGTGGATTAGCTTCGGATGTCTTTTAAGGAGACTGTAGCGGAGGTGGTAATGGAGCTACACTCAAAATGATCCTTTCCGAACACCCAACAATCAAAGGAATCAACTTTGATCAGCCTCATGTCATTGCAAGTGCACCGTCGTATGCAGGTTAATAATTACCTTTACAATGATATATACAATATTAGGCATTTGCGATCGTTTGCTATATAGTTTTGATGTTTATGTTATAGACTTATAGGTGTTGAACACGTTGGAGGAGACATGTTCGTCGATATTCCTAAAGGTGATGCCATATTTCTGAAGGTTAGTCCAAAAATTATTATGGATTCAAACCTAGCTAATGACGGGTAATTATTATTGTATGATTCGTATCTATTAATCGGATCATCTCAACCAAAAGCTTAAACTTATGGTTGAGGCGCAAGAATATAATATATACTATATCAGTGGACGCAACACAGGCCCATCCATACCTGGCGCAAATTAATTCCACTTAGAAGGGAGAGGGAGGTGAGATTCGAACTCGTGACCTCTATGTCACGCTGGCTCTGATATCTTGTTAACCGGACCATCTAAACCAAAAGCTTAAGTTTATGGTTGAGGCCCAGGAATATAATATATACTCTATCAGTATCAGCTGATAGTTGAAGCCCGAGATGAATGTTCATACTATATCAGCTTTATAATATTATGAACATGCATGATTGTATGTGGTTGAATTAATCATTGTGTTATTGTTTTATACATTTATCAGTGGATATTACATAACTACGATGATGACGGGTGCATAAAGATCCTTAAGAATTGCTACGCTGCACTTCCGGAAAACAGCGATGGCAAAGTCATAGTATGTGAATATTTTCTTCCTGGCCCACACGAAACGTTCGGCGGTGGTGGCAACACGGGTGCGAATTCAGCCATTCAGTTCGACGTGATCATGATGATTTTGGCCGGAGCCATAGAAAGAACTAAGGAATACAGGAATTTCATGTCTTGAGAAAGAGCTGTAAGTAAGTTGGTTATTATACTTACATAGGGCGTGTTCGAGCGTAACATTTTTAGGTAACTTTTAGCGTTTGATTAGATTTAAAAAATACATGGTTAATTTTATTACTATTCGGCAAGGTAGCATTTTGAGTAGCGTTTAACGTTAATCGCTACTTTTTTAAACGCTAGTAATAGTAACGTTGAGCTTTTAGCGTTTAAGCTAGAAAAAAAAAAGCTACTTGTAACTAATTTTCTTCTACTATAAATACAAGACTACTGGTACCGAACACTCATATTGACAAATTTAGTTTTGTCCGCCATCCGCTACTTACTAGCTTTTTCATGTAACCCGCTAAAAGCTACTTGCATCGCTACTATTGCCGAATATGCCCATATACATGTCACACAACGATCCTTTTAACGTAACAATTCAACGATACAAGTAATCAATAAAAGGTTTTTTTTTTGTCAAAAACCGACTTTTTTTAGATTATTTTTTGGACAAATCGTTTTGTTGTAGAATTTTTGTTGTTGACCTCCATCTTTCCAACCGAATTTCAGCTTTTGACTTGCAATTTTCCTTTATTTTCACCATTTTTGTTTTTTTATTTACTCATCTCATCTCTATGCATTTGTTCTACGAATAATCACTTCGTGCTCCTCAATTCCACTCACCATTCGACATTTGCTATTTTTTTCTTTTTCCGTAAACCGTCAATATAAGATGGTAGTGTTAACAAGAAAACCTTAGATAAGATGATTTTGTACAACAAATAGCTAGATAAGATGGTTTTACACAACCAAAATAATTAGATAAAATGTTCTTATTGCAAATAAGTTTATAAAAATGGTTTGTCACAAAAAAACGTTCTAAAAATGTGGTTTTTCGCAATTTGGATATTTCCCTCAGTCTCACACATACATGCATATAGTTTGTTGCGGCTAGTAGGAGTAACTGGGTTAAAGTGGATCGGACTATGATGTTTCGTGTCGAGGCATGGGTTAGACGCTATACTATTATAAAAAGAGACAAACTCTTCGGTTTTAAAAAAAAATCTATTGTGAACGTATTAGACATTTATAGCACCAACTTAAATCCATCTCAAATCATTAAAATAGTATTGTGAAGCGTAATTCTCCCGTGAAATTATACGGTAATGGTTGAGTCTAATACATTCCACTCTATTAGGGATGCGGCGAAATATAATTTGATGGATATTATTTTTTTAATTAACTCTACATTCGGAATGGGTTTTGAGTGAATCTTTCGCTTCTGCTTCCGGTCGTATGCGTCTGAGAAAGACACAATGATTGCGTAATGGGAGCATATATCATTCAAAAAATGAATATTCCACATTTAACCGAAAATTATAACACCGCTCTACAATGTTACTCAATCAGGATTACCTCATATCGATTTTTGGAGTGACATCGCCAATCTACCAATGCATCTATGACCTTTGAAGGTGGACGAGCGCGTACCCAATTCCGTACGTGATTATTGCGGAGGGTGGTTATTAATAATTACTATATATGATTATTTCGTACTCAATAATAATCGTACATAATTTTACAAAGTCTATTTTGCGATAAGTTTATGCAATCGTTTGCTATCCATATACTTGATTATATCGCGTATGTTGTTATTTTAAGTATACCAGTCTTGTATAAGACGTTGATTTGAACAATGCGTATGGAGGTACAAGACACATATGCTTGAACAAGTAGATAGCCGTTACATATGTCCTAAGAAAACGTGTAGTTGCATTGCACATACATATCTCTATAATGGTAAGTTCAAAAATTATATGGATTTATCTAAAACATGTAATTGCTTTAATATATCGAGATGATACACAGAAAAAAATCATCGTAATTATAATTGTTTATAATATCGATAATTTCATGTATAAACTATAAATTAAGTTTGAAGCCCGAGATGAAATGTAACCATAACAAAAGAAGAGAATAATCCATACAGCCATAATACATCTTTTATTGAGATTGAGATAGACACTAATTTTCAAATGAGTACTAGTTAGTCATAATATGAATTGTAGAGGTTAATTAGGCTATACAAAATTTATACACTTGATTCCCTCTGACAACACAACTAATCAGCATCAATAACTCATTGACAAGCCAATTGAGATGATACTCATTCTCCGAAACGACAATAGTGAGGGCTTGTCAATAATTGCTTCCTTTACAAAATGACTAACGACTTGCCCATACTGCCGTGATAAGTATAACACCATGATGGACGAGAAAGTCCATGAGTACTGATCGGAAAAATGTCCTATCTCTCCATGGAACCTCTCACAAACACCACGAGAGACGTTAAGTCGCTTCGCCTAAGCCTTCAAACATTGGTTCCACGTTCTACTCGTTTGCGAGTGCGAATTCACCCGCATCCGAGTTCTCTCGTAGCGAGGTGCAATCCATTGATATGGATATTCGTCGACTCGCGAACGGGCCAAAAGAGACTGTCCATAGCTCAGAGGAATATACAGTGGCATTCGCGTTGACGGTGGCTAGTGTTCTTTCTGTGCTCCATACGGGTCAGTGGCGTCATTTGTACCCGCAGACTATCACTTTGCCGTGGAGTATCTGGTAGAAACAAATGGCATGTGGAGTACTCAATAGCAAGATTCTTCACAAGAGAACTGTTAGAGTGCCAATTTGCGCTCGATACATCTCCAGATGCCAGCTAGCACTCCCACTGCATTATTAGTAATAATCAACATTTAGTCTCACTTATCATTATGTTATTATACTTAAAGTAATCATCTACTACCTCGTTATATGTAGTGGTCCACTTTGACATAGACAAAAAGACCTTTCTGTATCCCTCTCCATGTGTATTGTCAAATGTTGTACGAAGTAATTGTTTAACAATTATGATATAAAATACAACACACACAACGAAAAGTAAATACTAATCCACTTGATAACAATATATTATCATAGTGTAAAAATAGTTAGTAATTTGGGAGTGTTCACATGTAGAATGCACCTTCATCGAACCATAGCATTCTCTTTTGGTACATATCAGCAACATATCTCCTCCAACGTGCCTCCACTCCATCCGATAAGGTCGACTTACAATAACTCCCCACCGAGAGAATAATCTATGCACTCAATCGAAGATATCTTCCTGCTAGCATGTATTTTAAGCGGTGTGACATGATGTAAGATTAATTAAAATGAAAGGAGGAATGTGGGTTAGGTAGTTTAAGTTAATACTAGGATGGGGACCGCCTGGAGTCCTTTGTGTGGCACTCACTTAGTCAATTAAATAAAAAAATGTGTGCATCTTTCCGTGAATAAACTTATGTAGGCAATATGCAGTAATCATGATTGATGACTGCCCTTCTTAATCTGAATTAGAAAATTGGTGTTTGAGAAAGTAATATTAGTATGGTAAAGTGTGTCCATGTTCTCCTAGCACCTAAGGATGCTTCACCAATTCGGCGAGGACAAACTATCTCGAACCAGAGTAAGTGAGATTAGATTGTGCTCTCTCCTAGCCTTTTTGAAGGAATTACTGTGTGTGTTCATAGGTACGGATCAAATCGTTCGGATCAAAGTGTGTCTGGTTAGCACAACGTCGCACGCTGTACTTATGTTATCAAGGAAGGCATCAGTATCCCAAAGTAACAAGGAAACCTTATACTCGTTAACCAATAATGGTCATGTCTTATGGCCGTGACTTGGCTCCTAATAAGTATTTAATGGTGATAGTTTTAACATACATCGCTGGTCCCAAATCTCCATTTGGAAAAAAGAACCACTCTAACTCTCACTTAATCTAATTACATAACAGTACCAATAATTTATAAGTATTGTCATTGGACATACCGTGTTAAACCTTATGATTTTATTTTAGAATCTAAAGATTAGCGTCGTTGGTCTCCGATGATTCACACATCTTATAGTAAGAGGTCTCAATGCACTACCAATCGTACCATATGCGATTTGTTATTCAAAATGGATCAATTTTTGCCAACCCAAAGCAATGCACACTGCATTCCTATTTATAGATTCGGTGCACTCCATTTTAGCGACCGCCAAGCGATCGCTTAAAACTTAATAGGTGTGGAAATCAAGAGAAGTGTCATTAGCAGAGGTACACTATAATAAGTGTTAATACAAAAACACCCTTTAGAATAACAAAATAAGCGTGCTTATTTCACGTATGATTGATATTCTTTAATGACCACATGGAGAGATTTGAAATGCTTAGCATAATCACCACGAGAAGGGCGCAAAAATATACTAGCTAAATCTACAATGTAGAGTGGTTACGTATAATGTTTTATTTATTTTTTGGGATAACTAACTCTGAAAAATTGTATCCAAATTTGCTTAATATAATCTTGACTCAAAATCCGATAATTGATAATAACTAGTAATTTTTGTTATTCCCGTTTACACAAATGTTTCTTATTCTATATAATCTCTTATGACGCGAAATAATCAATATTTGTTATTAAGGCAAGTAGGCTTATAAGTAGTTGTGTGATGTTAATCTGTTATCTTCACCTAACCCTTGTTTGGTTTCAATGGTGGTCCCAATATTGATTCGTGCATTTCAATTATGCACTACCAAATTGTTTTTTTCTTAGATAGTACTTTTGGAAGCACTTTCAACGTTTTTGTCAGCAATTTTTGCTTCAACTATACTATTTTTGTATGGCCATAAATTTATTTTTTTGATGAGAGATCAATTTTCCGAAGTGTCCATGAAATTAGCTCATCCTTTGAAAAAAGACACTATGTGACTTTTATTCCGCAGTTTGAAAAAAATAGTCCCATAGAGATACTATACGCTTCTTATGGCCTAATCCTTTATTGAATCCACTTCCCTGTCAACCACATAAGTTTTTTTTTCGCACGTAAGTTAAGAGAATCCCATTTCCTCTACTTATTCCTAGGTATATGATAGCAAAATAGGCACTCTTGATTCCAAAATCACACCCAACCCTCCATATTTCCACCCAATCTCTCTACATATTTGTTGTTTATCCTCGAAATTATTTAAACTACATTAAGTGCAAGGGCTGACCTTTGCTTGCATCATAATAAAGTCGCGCACACTGCTCGGTTGATTTAGAAGAGTGCGTACTGATCGTTCTCTCAGCAAGCTCGCTAACAATAGACACAAAATTCTACTACCTTAAGATAAGTTAGTATTAATAAGCAAGTTATAGTACGTATGTGGCCGTACACGATAACAAATAAAGCAGTCAATTACTGACACTCCTATATGGACTTATGAGAATTAAGTCAACGAATTATCGTTTCAACAGCGTAAAACTACATTTACAGGACAAGCAGCTAATTTAAAATATTATTTGAAAGCTATATATGAAGTGATTTCCTTTTATTATTTTATCTATTTTTCAATATACATATACCCAAACACTGGTTTATCATAATTGACATTCAATGCTCAATTTGACTCGTGTCCTTTTATGTGTAGTTCCAAGTGATTCAATAAAATTGTAAATTTTAAAAATGAAACATAACTAATCACTAAAATAAAATAATAAATCTTATATGCTGCTCTAAAAAATATTTAATCCAGTAAACAATATTTGGTTTTATCACCGGTTTATTAGTCCTTGCTAACTATACTGTATTGAAGATACTAGATTAAAATTATATATCGCACGTGTTTTTGTATTTTCTAATAAGATATTAATTTGAAATTATATAAATAGTATATTTAAGTAACTTAGTAAGTGGATACAACAACCATATAAAAGTATAAGATTATAAACAAATTCTGTTCAAGATACAACACACCCTAATGCAGAATTTTGAGAGAAGTTAATTACGCAGATGTACTATCTACGAATAATGCCTATTATGCGAAACATTATTATCTCTTTAATATATATGAGTTAAGTTCCTTGTTGATGCCATGAGATGTAACCATTTAAGTCGGATATGCTATTGATGTATTTAGTTATGAAAATGTTGTCATAAAATAAATCTAGTGATGAACGGAATTAGAGTGAGTACGTAAAATCGACTTCTCACAAAATCTATATTCTTGGAACAAACGTAATGGATCTAAGCAAAAAAGCTAGTCACCACACGGAATAACTGTGAGCTTTCCTGCGCATAGAAGACCAGTTTGTGTCTCACCCTGCCTCTGTTTTGCTGGATAAATAATTAAATTGATATGCGATCTAACATCTTTGAGATGTACAAGGCAATTCTTGTATTTCTAATAAAATTAAACATAACTCAATTGGACCAAATCCCACATTTGAGTTCAATCAGAAGTACAAAAATCAATATAAGTAACTAAGTAATGAGCTACAGTGAAGTTATATATTGTTGATTAATGTGAGTCCGAGAAGATATAGATAACAATTTACTGATCAGCTATTATAGTATATAAAATCAATATATACGAAAATAGGATATAATGTCCATTCCAAATTTTTCCCAGACTTATCACAAACTATGGAACTCTTTATATACTTTAGAGTTTCTTTCATGAGAAAAACACGAAGTCTGACCTTCAAAGAATGAAGACTTTGAATCAAGTAAGAAACACGAGTCGCAAGATAATAATCGTTTTGTGATCAATAACAACCTGTGAGAAATTCCGAGAAGAGAGCCAGTCCTGTACAAGCCCTCTCATCGATTCCCAGTCACTAACCATCTCTCGACACGACTGAGCGAGGATATCTTACGAGCCGTTGTGTTAAGAGAGAATGTCTCCTAGCTAGCACAGACGGTGAAGCAACACGTCGAAGCGCAACGTGATGTAACAGCTCGATCACAAATTGAGATGCGGAGCAGACGATTCACGGCACGCTCTCTTGGATGGTGAGGGCTCACGATTTGGGCCGCAATCTGAGGGGAGCCGAGACAGAGAGAAGATGGAGCGCCGACCTCCGTTCCACGCCTTGTATTGGTCATCGTCCTCTCGAGCTAAGTGTACGTCAACATGCTCTGAATTCACCGGCTTGGGTACTGAAAACGCATTGGCGGAGTGATCGTACCCGGACCGCGTCCTCCGTGACCAGTACTACATGTCGAGAAAAAGGTGGCGAGACGACACCCCGGGCACTCTGTCCCCACGCTGGCTTGCGCGGGTGCCCGACGATCCGTTTTCGTGTGCGCGAAGGGCTGGTTCCCCTTTTCTCTACCCAAGGGAAGGGGCGCGGAGAGTGGCAGCGCTCTCTCGGCGTCGCGTCGGCCCTGAGGTTTATGCCCATCTGTTAATTGAGCATTTGATGGGAGGCCCTAAAATCTCCATTTCCTGGAGCACAGGTTCACTCATGAACCCAAACCCGCTCAACTGTGAATGAATAAGACAATAAAAACAGGGGTGAGAGAGCGTTAAAATCAGGGGCTTGGACTACCTATTATGTAATGTATCACGATAATGATGGGAATGGTTGATTTGTCTTTAAGGTTCCTGTGATTTCGTTATAGGTTAAAACAAAAGGCTTAGATGTCTATTGAGAAAGAGCAGTGTATAAGTTTTTTTATAGTGCTTTTAATAATCTTAGCTACATCTTCTGACGCTACTAATAACGTCGAGACTACTATCCACATCATAATGGCTTTTTTGTAGCAACAGTATTCTTAATTGAGTTCTTCTTTTCATTTATGGGAGTTTCCACTTTTGTTTGACAATCTTATTGTCGATTAAACATCAAAAGTTCTCTTCACCCTAAATGAAATACAAAAAATAGAAATATAAAAAACAGAAGGTAAGCTTGTGTTTCAAATTGATACTCGTTGTTCTAAGCTAGCACTGTGAGAAAATTACATCGATACTGCATGATGATGAAAATTCGATATATTACTCCGCCACTTCAATTACACACTTACGCATCGACAACTTAATAGTTTACTGAATTAGTATGTTGACTGATAAGTGACACATATCCATACGAGACTAATTTTCTATTAGATGATTATGTCATTCTTCAATTAAATAATCTACAAATTAACCTAAACATGTTCTAATTTAGTGATGATAGATAATCATTGTGTAATCTAGTACGGCAATGTCGGAGGGGTAGTCCTATTTATGTTATGACGATTATTTACTTACTCCGTTATTTAAGTTTAGTATGCTTATCCATTTATAAGTGTCTAACTTACTATATAATTGTATGAGTTTTGATTAGTCTAAATATCTTCCAATCATTAATTAATTCTTTACTATATATAATTGTCGGAGATTGTATTTTCATCTACTGCATTAAACACTCTAGGCCTTAATGTTACTACAAAATAAATATGATTGAAATAACATTATTGAATTCCGAAATTATATTGTATATACGACTCACATTTGGAGGCTTCGTTCAATACGACGGGAATTATGCAAACAATTCAATTACAATTGGTAAGTTTCTGTAATATGTAGTATTTATTATATTTTGCTCTTTGTATTGATAAATAAAATAATATATTACTTCAATATGTGGGCTCAGACTTAGTGCATTTTCAATAATGGTAGATTAGGGATATACACTCGAATATCGAAAATTAACGCGATTCAACCAAATTATAAAGGGCAGCACACTTAGGCAACACCCTTTGATACGGCTAACTTTGGAAATACGCCAATTTGGGAGTGCTATTTATCTGACACCGTCCCCGTATCATTCTCACCTAATATAACATGTTTCAGACCGATTATTCAGGTATACAAATATCGAAGAATAAACATAAGATGATTTGGAGAATGCTTCAACCACATATCTACTGCCCTAGTTTAAGATATCCGTAATACTTTAAGTGGAACAATATAATAGAGATTGTTGAGAAGAGATTCTGGCTAGCCAATCTTTGTAAGCAGTCGATGTTGGTGTGTAGGAAGCCGTAATGATAGCGTACCATCGATACCCATCAACTTCCATCGTAGCGACTCACCAACCCTATATAACCCACCCCACACGATCTAGATTAATGGAGAAGTCAAAAACATATAAAGATCTGAATGCTCACGTCCTCATTTTACTACTCATTCTTGTCTTATTTAGTGATCGTTTTTCTTTTTTATTGATCTCGTTGTTATAAGATCGTCCTATGTAATTAATTACTAAATAACACTACAAAGTAATGATATAAAGTGAGGATGATTGTTCGTTTGTCAAATATAAATTGTTGTACTGTCAATCAAAGTTTTGAATGGTCATTATAGGTATAATATTATATCTGAGTCAGATTTATAAATCTTATTTACACTCTCTAACAACATTGTCCCTCTTATCTCTATTCCTAAATTAATTTCCTTAAAAAACCTAGATTTAAATTAAAGTTGAAAGAATGGTCATCCTGTAATATGAATATTCGAACTCTAGTTGTATCACTCATTCATTTTGTCAATCATGATTAGCTCTGTTTCAATGTCTAAACGGAACCTTCTCAACACTCTAGTATGAACAACTTTTGATTAAAGTTATTGTGGTTAGATTTTACGTAAACATAAGTAAGATGTCAATAAGGTATTATTCATTATTACGTCTCAAGGTCAAACTTCACAATAGTTTAAAAAAATAGATGGTATGACTAATGATTACGGAAAGTTAATTTGCTTGTTTGGTAGGCCATTTTCCAATTACTATATTGGACCATACATGTGCTATTTGATCTATAATCTTACTTTGAGCATTTCAGATGACTATATAAATTCTTTACTATAATCTGTACTAGTTTCCACTTATTTCAGTCACTATACTCGGATCGAGTTTGTACTCACGTCTGCGACTCATCGATAGTCATTTCCATATAAAAATTTTTCTGACTAGTGAGCATTAATCGTACATAATTTATCCGGATACCACGTGAGAGTTACACAATATCATATTCTATTAAGGATGCATTCTCGTCAATTATGATCTCAAACATAAACTAAATTAAGGGTAATTACGTTATATTATCGTTTGTTGATTCTACCTATAATTATCAAAGACTGTTTAATCCATTACATATAAACCAATTATTCTTTTCGATTGATTTCAAATTTGGGTTTGTTCCCACCTATAATAGTGGGTAATTGTGTCTTTTCAAATCCACTTAAATCTTGCACGTTAGTAGTTAGTATATATTATCAATGATCAACTGAGGCCACTAATATGTATCAGCTAATAGTTGAGGCGCAAGATTCATGATAGACGCGGTTAATAATGTATGATTTGTACAAGAACAAAGCACAAAATCACAGAATTGCAATGTCATCTGAAAGAATTGAAATTATCATGTTTATGTTAGGAGAAATTTAAGTTTTAAGTTGAGTACGTAATTKTAAGTACAATTTTCTATTAATGAGTAAGTCTAAATTAAATCACCTCAGCTCACATCATCTGATTGAATAATTAAGGTAATTCTTCTTGTRTATGTAATGAAATAAACAAAAGTCCAATTAGGCCAAATCCTGTATTTGCTAAGCATATCGTATACAAATTTTGCTATGAAGTCAAATAAAGGAAGCGCCGAAGTGTTTATTTAACCTGAATCAAAACGTACATTATTGTATTACACTGATCATCTTACTAGTACAATACAACTTCAGTATCTTAAGAACTGAAACCAAGCTAAGTAAGAAAGAGAATGAGTTCGATCACAAAAAATGTCGAAAAAAACACCCCTTACTGGAACCTAGGAGAGCAGGAAGAGGAAGAAGCGTCTTCCTTTGCCATGTCTCTCATGAGTGATGTCACACTTGAGGTACTGAAAGCAGTGAGTGAGCTCAACGTTCTAGAGATCATAAAAAAAGGTGGGCCTCTTGCTCGCCTCTCTGCAGCTGAGATCGCGYCAAAGRTGCCCACCGACAAGCCAGAGCATGCAGCGGCCTCCCTCGGCCGCTTGCTCGACTACCTAGTGAGCCACTCCATCCTCACTGTCTCACCTACCCTCCTTGATGATGGGAGGGTAGAGAGACGTTATGGACTTGCTCCTGTTTGTAAATTCTTTACATCTAACGAGGATGGTGTTTCTTTGGCTCCTTTTCTAAATGCTACAATTTTTCATAGTCTTTGAGAAAGAGCTGGAGTAAGTTGGTTATTATACTTACATAGGGCGTGTTCGAGCTAACATTTTTTAGGTAACTTTTAGCGTTTTGATTATGATTTAAAAAAATACATGGTTTAATTTATACTATTCGGCAATTTGGTAGCAATTTTGAGTAGGCGTTAACGTTAATCGCTATTTTTTAAACGCTAGTAATAGTAAAGTTGAGCTTTTAGCGTTTAAGCTAGAAAAAAAAACTACGTTGGTAACTAATTTTCTGTCTACTATAATACAGATACTGGTACGAACACTCATATTGACCAAATTAGTTTTGTCCGCATTCCGCGTCTTAACTAGCTTTTCATGTAACCGCGTAAAAAGTACTTGCATCGCTACTATTGACCGAATATGCCCATATACATGTACACAACTGACTCTTTAACGTAACATCTCAACGTACAAGTAATCAATAAAAGGTGTTTTTTTGTCAAAAACCGACTTTTTTTAGATTATTTTTTGGACAAATCGTTTTTTTGTAGAATTTTTGTTGTTGACCTCCATCTTTCCAACCGAATTTCAGCTTTGACTTGCAATTTTCTTTATTTTTCACCATTTTTGTTTTTTTATTTACTCATCTCATCTCTATTTTGCATTTGTTCTACGAATAATCACTTCGTGCTCCTCAATTCCACTCACCATTCGACATTTGCTATTTTTTTTCTTTTCCGTAAACCGTCAATATAAGATGGTAGTTTAACAAGAAAACCTTAGATAAGATGATTTTGTACAACAAATAGCTAGATAAGATGGTTTTACACAACCAAAATAATTAGATAAAATGTTCTTATTGCAAATAAGTTTATAAAAATGGTTTGTCACAAAAAAAGTTCTAAAAATGTGGTTTTTACGCAATTTGGGATATTTCCTCAGTCTCACACTACATGCATATTATTTTTGGTGCAGGTTCCTTAACTTAACGGACTTAGTTCTCGAAGGCATACAACCATACAAAAAGCACCGGGATTACATATTATGAGTGCATTCACAAATCCGAGTATTGTAGCGTTTCATAACATGATGGCGACATTCACTCTAGTAATGCGAAAAATTTAAGACCTACAAGGATTTTGAGGTCTTGTGTCGTTGGTCGAATGTTGGAGTGGTAATGGAGCTACACTCAAAATGATCCTTTCCGAACACCCAACAATCAAAGAATAACTTTGATCAGCCTATGTCATTGCAATGCACCGTCGTATGCAGGTAATGATTACCTTAACAATGATTATAGATACAAATTAGGCATTTTGCGATCGTTTTGCTATATAGTTTTGATGTTTACGTTATAGACTTTATAGGTGTTGAACACGTTCGGAGGAGAACATGTTCGTCGATTATTTCTAAATGATCATATTTCTGAAGGTTAGTCAAAAATTATTATGGATTTCAACATAGCTAATGAGGGTAATTATAATTGTAATATTCGATATAGCTAATAGTTGAAGCCCAGATGAATGTATACTAATAGCTTTAATTATTATTGAACTGCATGATTGTGTTTGTTGAATTAATGATTGTGTTACTGTTTGATACATTATTCAGTGGATATTGCATAACTACGACGATGAGGGGTGCATAAGACTAAGAAGTTGCTACGCTGCACTTCCGGAAAACAGCGATGGAAAGTCATAGTATGTGAATATTTTCTTCCTGGCCCACACGAAACGTTGGCGTGGTGGCAACACGGGTGCGAATTCAGCATCCCGTTCGACGTGATCATGATGATTTGGCGGACCATAGAAAGAATAAAGGAATCATACAGGGCATTGCGTTTGCGCAGGGTTTCAAGGCTTTGATGTTGTTTGCTCTGCTTATAATGTGAACATCATGGAGTTACTCAAGAATTAACAGAATGAGATGATTCGATAACGAAGCGCACTATACCATAGCTTATGGCAATTGGCAAGGCTTCTGTATCCTTATATTTGTACGAGTTAATTTATATATATGCACCACACAAATAATGACGATCCTTGTAAATTAAGTTGTATTTGGGTGCAATCATACCAGCACTAATGCACCGGATCCCATCAGAACTCCGCAGTTAAGCGTGCTTGGGTGAGAGTAGTACTAGGATGGGTGACCTCCTGGGAAGTCTTGTGTTGCACTCCTTTAAAAAAAAAGTTTTATTTGTATAACTATGATTCTATCAATAAATTATAAATATATTAGTGATTGCATGTCTCTATAAATTGTTACAATGGGGAAACTGATCTGAGTGGATTATTTCGGGTTGAAGGACTGGCGGATCAAAGTTGTAGCACAAGTCGCCGTGGTACACTAGGAAGTAGACACTATGTACTCGTATCAATAATTATGTGTTGGCTCTATGGACGGGTTATAGATGGTGATAGTTTAATCACATCGTCCCACTCTCCATTTGAAAAACCACTCTATCCTGCCACTTAATTCTAAATTACATAAGATAAGCAATTGATTTATAAATTCAATGTTGATTAGTAATTTACCGTCGATTCACACAATCTTTTATAGTTAAGAGTACAAAATATATCTTTACAAGCGAATGATGTTCGGCACTTACCATTTTAAGCGACGCCAGGATCGTAAAATAAAAGTGTGGAATCAGAGTTATGTTTACAGGGTATTTTACGCCATTTAAACCAAAAAGCTTTTTTTCAACATTTGAACTGATCACCGAGGCAGATTTCTAGCTAAATCTTGACAATAGTTAAGAGTGGGGTACCGAAATTTTCATCAAATTCATTTGATCAAAATCCAAGTTGATACTAGTTGTGTTATCCTTCCTTTCTATTAGACCTTGAATTAATTAAGGCAAGAATGGTCAATGGTGCATTTCAATATGCATGTTTTTGTAGCTCATTTGAAAGCCAATTAGTGGCCCATAAATTTTTTTTCATTAATTTCTCGAATCCATAAATTAGCTCATTTGAAAAGTCACTTGTGACTTGTTCGATTGAAAAAAATAGTCAAGCGCTTGGGGCTTCCTCCTACCCCAATTGTTTTTCGCAAAAAACTTCTTAGGATTGTTAAATGGATCGAATCTCCATTTCCTTCTTAATTTATCGGATGTACTATCTAGGCTAATTTGTTCAAATAATCCTGGTAGTGGACTGTTTCTGCGACAAAGCACAAAATGAATCAAGGTAAAACAATATGTAATTGAATAATGGTCAACAGAATACAGACGGAATTAATTAATTAAGCTAAGTTCCATTTTTTATATTATAAATAACTGGTTCAATGTTGATCATGATAATAATATATAATAATAATAAAATGAATAATTAGTTTCGTATATTATAATATGTTAGTCTTGTTGAAGGGATAAATAATTAGAGTTTGTTAGAATTGAAATTGGGTAACTAATAAAGTAAAGGTTAAAAAATCTAGTACACTATACGAATTGAAGTTATGAGATAAAACTTTTATGATTACTTCTTTAAAATATAGAGTTCTTTTGTGCCTTGTAACCAGTTCTATTTGATGTTTAGAGTGTAAAAGACGAGGATGAGAATCGATCCAAACTTTTAGAACAGGATCGGAGAGCTCTAACCAGTGAGACGGTTGAGAGATGGTTGTGTCCACCCTCTCTGTTTTGCTGATAAATACATACATTTTTGATATACAGGCAATTCTTGGGTATTTCTAATAAAATAAACATAATCATTGGACCAAATCCACATTGATTCAAAATCAATTATATTATATTATAATTATAAGCGTCAGATTAAACATATATAGTTAAATCTTTTACAATTTGTTTATATATTCCAATTCCAAAACAATTTAATTAATTTTCAAAACAATTTGCTATGATTGAAGCTTTGAGTCAAATAAGGAAGCGAAAGAAATGTTTATTATAGACTGAATCAAAATTACAAACTCAATATCAACTTACACACAACAACGTGAGATCTCAAGAATGTAAACTGAAGCCAATATGAATTGATCAAAAAAATGGCGAAGAAAACCCCTTACTGGAAGCTAGGAGAGAGAAGAGGAAGAAGCATCTTCCTTTGCCATGTCCTGTTAGTGATGTCACGCCTTTGAGGTACTGACCACGCGGTGAGTCGCATCTCCGCTGCGTATCCCAAGAAGATCATCAAAAGAAAAATGAATTGAGCCATAAATCACTATGGATCATGACATACATAGACGGCTGAGACCGCCGCCAGACAAGCTGCGCCAATGCCGCGGGAGAGTGCGCGCCACCTCGGCGTGATTCACTCCTTGGTGGCTACTCATCGCTCGTGCTCACCACCCTCACTTGATGATAAGAGGGTAGAGAGACGTTATGGGCTTGCTCCTGTTGTAATTCTTCACTACTAATGAGGATGGTGATCTTGGTTCTTTTCTTAATGGTAACTTACATGTTCCTTGAGAAGAGAGGTATATATGTATGCTTTTAAAAATTGCGTATATTAGTGAGACCTATTATCAATGGCTTTACACAATTTTTATTAGTAGCGTCAATTAGGGATAACAAAGTTTTTTCCTTGTGTATATCTTTACTGTTGTCAAACGGGTCCGGATCACTGCAACGTCGTCAACGAGTAAATGCAAGTTCACATCACAAGATCATAGAAGTTTTATCTAAAATCATATGGGATGAGGGGAGTAAGCCCTTCAGTCTTATATAGTGGTTTAATTTTAACTCTCAAATTCTTTGATGTAGGATTTTATCACCACAACACTCACCTTATTTCCAATTGAGATATATATACATCCTACATGTGGGTTGTTCAGGTGGTTCCAACAAATGTATTTAATTGTGTTTTTTTTTTGATAATAATTATTTTTCCCTTGCCGCTTTGCTTATTGATGAGGTTCTCGAAGGGCAAACACGTTCACCAGGCACATCGGGGTGACGTTTTAACGAGTACATTCACAACATGTTGAGTATCGCGAGCGTTCATGAGATGATGACAACCATTCTCCACTTGTAATGCGCAAAATTTTAAGACATATAGGGAACTTGAGGATCTCTCGTCGTTGGTCGATGTTGGAGGGGGTAATGGAGCTACGCTCAACATGATCGTTAGCGAATACCCAACAATCAAAGGAATCAACTTTGATCAGCCTCACGTCGTTGCAGATGSACCGTCGTATGCAGGTTAGCTTAATAATCATAASACAATATAAATGGATTGATTTAGGTTGTATATTGACAGAGTATARATTATATATATTTCTGWGCGTTAATCAMRCGRTCGTATCTYYCCTAAATTAATTCCACCTAGAAYGGGYAGGGAGGAAATATTCGAACTCGTGACCTCTTTGTCARGTTAMCTCTGTTATCATGTTAACGGARTATCTCAACCAAAAACTTAAARTGATGGTTGAGTTTCAAGAATATAATATATACTCTATCATATACTACATGACATTTCAYTTSATTTAAWTTACTATTGTATGTTCTTTTTTATGATAGGTGTAGAACACGTMGGAGGWGACATGTTCGTRAATATTCCTAAAACTGATGCCATATTTCTAAAGGTGATGCATTCTCTCTAACTTATGATTCAAACATAACTAATTAAGGGTAATTACTATATTATCGTTTGTTGATTCTACCWWTAATTTGGGATCAAGACTTTGTTTAATCCATACATATAAACCAATTGGTATCTTTTCATGATTCAAATTTTGGGTTTGCTTCCCACCTATAGTAGGTGGGTAATTGGTGTCTTTTCAAATCCACTTAAATTCTTGCACTTAGTAGTTAGTATATATTATCAATTGATCAACTGAGGCATAATTGTATCAGCTAATGTTGAGGCGCAAGATCATGATAGTACGCGGTTGAATTAATGTATGATTTTGTACATTTATCAGTGGATATTGCATAATTACGACGATGAGGGATGCATAAAGATCCTAAAGAATTGCTACGGCTGCACTCCCAGAAGACCGCGATGGCAAGTCATAGTATGTGAATATGTTCTTCCTAGTCCACACGAAACTTCGGAAGCAGCAACATGGCTGCTAAGTCAGCCATCGGTTTGACGTGATGATGATGATGATGACGGAGGCAGAGAAAGAACTAAGGAAGCATACGAGGCTTTAGCAATTGCAGCAGGGTTTCGAGGCTTTCAAGTTGTTTGCTCTGCTTATGATGTCTACATAATTGAGTTACTCAAGAACTAATCGAACAACAATTATTCGATAACAAGACGCACCTAAACATAGTTGATGCATCGTCTAGGGCGGTTGTTTATTTCTCATTCATCCAACGTAATTTTTTGTTTGTGTGTGTTAATTTTATGTATGTATACGTATATACTCATCCTTATTGTAATTGTATGTGTATGACTATGAATGAACTTCTATCAATGCATTCTTATCGATTATTTCACTTATATGAGATTACTAGATCCTTTTGGAAATTATTACCTCTATGTGTATTTGATCCAATATGTTCTAGAAAAGTCATACGAGTTACTCTTGTGTCCTTAAAGGTTTAAAAGGTTAACTCTCTCATACCTTTGTCTACATAAGTTTGTCAGTGGGACAGGTACAATAGAAGATTCGCCTCACGAGACGGGGATAGTCATAGTTTGGCGGATGGTGGAACGGAGATGAGATGAAAATCATCCCCGTCATGGGTGATGGGCACGGTGAATTCGTCTTGTCCCATTCACATCGCCTCATACCTAGATAAAAATATAAATTATAATAATATATAGCACTAACGTTAAATATTATTCATATAACCATAAAATGATTAATTTGTAAGTTCTTTTAATTAATTTTTTTTTGGGCTATAATTTTTAGTATTTTAAACATTAAATATAATACAAAATAAAAAAAATTTGACGGATTTTAAGTGGGGATTAGGTGGGGATTGTTGGAGGTGGATACCCAAGTGGGTGGGGGTGATTTTATACAGTTAATTAGTGGACATAAATGGTGAAAGTATTTGACCCGTCATGGGATAGG
>SNQN01004058.1:29659-50251 GCA_008642245.1 Bassia scoparia
TTTAGATTAAAAAAATACATGGTTAATTTTTACTATTCGGCAAGGTAGCATTTGAGTAGCGTTAACGTTAATCGCTACTTTTTTAAACGCTAGTAATAGTAACGTTGAGCTTTTAGCGTTTAAGCTAGAAAAAAAAAAGCTACTTGGTAACTAATTTTCTTCTACATATAAAACAAGAGCTACTGGTACCGAACACTCATATTGACAAATTTAGTTTTGTCCGCATCCGCTACTTACTAGCTTTTCATGTACCCGCTAAAAGCTACTTCATCGCTACTATTGCCGAATATGCCATATACATGTCACACAACGACTCCTTTTTAACGTAAACAATCTCAACGATACAAGTAATCAATAAAAGGTTTTTTTGTCAAAAACCGGACTTTTTGATTATTTTTTTTGGACAAATCGTTTTTGTAGAATTTTTGTTTGTTGACCTCCATCTCCACCGAATTTCAGCTTTGACTTGCAATTTCCTTTATTTTTTCTCACCATTTTGTTTTTTTTATCTATCTCATCTCTATTTTGCATTTGTTCTACGAATAATCACTTCGTGCTCCTCAATTCCACTCACCATTCGACATTTGCTATTTTTTTTCTTTTCCGTAAACCGTCAATATATAGATGGAGTTAACAAGAAAAACCTTAGATAAGATGATTTTTACAACAAATAGCTAGATAAGATGGTTTTACACAACCAAAATAATTAGATAAAATGTTCTTATTGCAAAAAGTTATAAAAAATGTTTGTCACAAAAAAACTTCTAAAAATGTGGTTTTTCGCAATTTGGATTATTTCCCTCAGTCTCACACATACATGCATATATTTTGGTGCAGTCTTAACTTAAACGACTTATTCTCGAGGCATACAACCATACACAAAGGCACGGCATGTACTCATTGATACGAGTATTCACACAAAAATTCCCGAGTATGTGATAGAGCGTCAAACAATGGCGACATTCCACTCTAGTAATGCAGCAAAATTTAAACCTACAAGGATTTGAGGATCTTTCGTCGGTTGGTCGATGTTGGAGGTGGTAATGGAGCTACACTCAAAATGATCCTTTCCGAACACCCAACAACATCAAAGGAATCAACTTTGATCAGCCTCAGTATTGCAATAGGCACCGCGTCGTATGCAGGTTAATAATTACCTTTACAATGATATATACAATATTAGGCATTTGCGATCGTTGCATATAGTTTTGATGTTTATGTTATAGACTTATAGGTGTTGAACACGTTGGAGGAGACATGTTCGTCGATATTCCTAAGTGATGCCATATTTCTGAAGGTAGTCCAAAAATTATTATGGATTCAAACATAGCTAATGACGGGTAATTATAATTGTATAATTTCGTATCAGCTAATAGTTGAAGCCCGAGATGAATGTTCATACTACATCAGCTTTATATTATGAACATGCATGATGTGTATGGTTGAATTAATCATTGTGTTACTGTTTGATACATTTATCAGTGGATATTGCATAACTACGACGATGAGGGGTGCATAAAGATCCTTAAGAATTGCTACGCTGCACTTCCGGAAAACACGCATGCAAAGTCATAGTATGTGAAATTTTCTTCCTGGCCCACACGAAACGTTGGGCGGTGGTGGCAACACGGGTGCGAATTCAGCCATCCAGTTCGACGTGATCATGATGATTTTGGCCGGAGCCATAGAAAGAACTAAGGAATCATACAGGGCATTGGCGTTTGCGCAGGGTTTCAAGGCTTTGATGTTGTTTGCTCTGCTTATAATGTGAACATCATGGATTACTCAAGAATTAACAGAATAGATGATTCGATAACAGAGGCGCACCTATACCATAAGCTTATGGCAATTGGCAAGGCTTCTGTATCCTTATATTTGTACGAGTTAATTTTTATATATGCACACACACAAATAATACGATCCTTGTAAATTAAGTTGTATTTGGGGTGCAATCATACCTAGCACTAATGCACCGGATCCCATCAGAACTCCGCAGTTAAGCGTGCTTGGGTGAGGATAGTACTAGGATGGGTGACCTCCTGGGAAGTCCTTGTGTTGCACTCCTTTCAAAAAAAAAGTTTATTTGTATAACTATGAACTTCTATCAATAAATTATAAATATATTAGTGATGCATGTCTCCTTAAAATTGTTACAAATGGGGAAAACTGATCTGAGTGGATTAGTTTCGGGTTGAAGGAACTGGCGATCAAAGTTGTAGCACAACGTCGCACGTGGTACACTAGGAAGTAAGAAACTATGTACTCGTATACAATATTATCTTAGTGGCTTGGCTCCTATGGAGGGTTATAGATGGTGATAGTTAAATCACATCGTCCCAAATCTCCATTTGAAAAGACCACTCTACTCCTCCACTTAATCTAAATTACATAAAGTACCATTAATTATAAATTCAATGAATTGATTAGTAATTTACCGTCGATTCACACATCTTTTTATAGTTAAGAGTACAACTAGATATCAATCTTTACAAAGCGATGATTTCGGCACTCCATTTTAGCGACCGCCAAGCGATCGCTAAAATAAAGTGTGGAAATCAGAGTTCATGTTTACAGAGTATTTTTCACCCTTTAAATACAAAAAAGCTTTTTTCACAGTTTGGATACTGATCACCGAGGGCAAGTTTCTAGCTAAAATCTTGACAATATGTTAAGAGTGTGGGACCAAATTTTCATCAAATTCTATTTGATCAAAATCCAAGTTGTATACTAGTTGTGTTATCCTTCCTTCTATTAGAACTCTGAATTATTAAGGCAAGAATGGTCAATGGTGCATTTCATCTATGCATGTTTTTGTAGCTCATTTGAAAAGCACATTAGTGGCATAAATTATTTTCATTAAATTTCTCGAAGTCCATAAATTAGCTCATTTGAAAAGCACTGACTGTGACTTGTCCGCATTGAAAAAAATAGTCAAGAGACCTTAGGGCTATCCTCCTACCACCAATTGTTTTTCGAAAAAACCTTCTTAGGATTGTAAATGGATCGAACTCTCCATTTCCATTTCTTAATTTTATCGGATGTAACTTATCTAGGCTAATTTTGTCAAATAATCCTGGATTAGTGGACTGTTTCTGCCGACAAAGCACAAAAATGAAATACAAGGTACAAACAAATATGTAATTGCAATAATGTCAACAGAATACAGACAGGACATTAAATTAATTAAGCTAAGTTCCATTTTTTATATAAATAATAACTGTTCAATGTTGACCATGATAATAATAATAATAATAATAATAATAATAATAATGTACTCCCTATAATATAAAATGTTAGTCTTGTTGAAGGAGATAAATAATTAGAGTTGTTAGAATTGAAATTGTGGTAACTATAAAGTAAAGTTAAAAGAATCTAGTACACTATACGAATTTGAAGTTATGAGATCAAACTTTTATGGAACTTACTCTTTAAAATATAGAGTTCTTTGTGCCTTGTACAGTTATCATTTGATGTTTAGAAGTGTAAAAAACGAGGATGAGAATCGATCCAAAAACTTTTTAGAACAGGATCGGAGAAGCTCTAACCACGTGAGACGGTGAGAGAGTTGTGTCTCACCCTCTCTGTTTTGCTGATAAAATAAACATAACATTTTTGATATACAAGGCAATCTTGTATTTCTAATAAAATAAACATAACTCAATTGGACCAAATCCACATTAGCATATCAAAAATCAATTTATTATATTATATTATAAATGCGTCAAGATTAGACATATATAGTTAAATCTTTTACAATTGTATTATATTCCAATCCAAAAAACAATTTAATTAATTTCATAAAACAAATTTTGCTATGAATTGAAGACTTTGAAGTCAAATAAGGAAGCGAAGAAATGTTTATATAAACCTGAATCAAAACTTACACTCAATCATCACAACTTACACTACAACACAACTTGAGTATCTCAAGAACGTAAAACTGAAGCCAAATATGAATTCGATCACAAAAAATGGCGAAGAAAACACCCCTTACTGGAAGCTAGGAGGCAGGAAGAGGAAGAAGCACTTCCTTTGCCATGCTCTCCGTTAGTGATGTCAAGTTTGAGGTACTGAAAGCTGTGAGTGATCTCGGCGTCCTCGAGATCATCAAAAAAGGTGGGCCCCTTGCTCACTCTCCGCGGCTGAGATCGCGCCGAAGCTGCCCACCAAGAAGCCGGAGAGTGCAGCGGCCTCCCTCGGCCGCTTGCTCGACTACTTGGTGAGCTACTCCATCCTGACCGTCTCACCCACCCTCCTTGATGATAAGAGGGTAGAGAGACGTTATGGGCTGCTCCTGTTTGTAAATTCTTCACTACTAATGAGGATGGTGATTCTTTGGTTCCTTTCTTAATGGTACAACTTACATGTCTTTGAGAAAGAGCAGGTATATATGTATGCTTTTAAATTATATGCGTATATTAAGTGAGACTCTATTATCAATGCTTTCAACAACTTTTTATTAGTAGCGTCAATCTAGGGATAAACAAAGTTTTTCCTATGTCTATATCTTTACTGTTGTCAAACGGGTCCGGATCACTGCACGCTCGTCACGAGAAATGCAAGTTCACATCACAAGATCATAGAAGTTTTATCTCAAAATCATATGGCAATGAGGGGAGTAGCCCTTCAGTCTTATATAGTGGTTTTAATTTAACTCTCAAATTCTTTCGATGTAGGATTTATCACCACAACACTCACCTTAATTCCAATATGAGATAATTATACACTCACATGTGGGTTGTTCACGGGTTCAACAACAAATGTATTTAATTGTGTTTATTTTTCGATAATAATTATTTTCCCTTGCAGTCTTTGCTTAATTGATGAGGTTCTCGAAGGCAAACAACCGTTCACAAAGGCAGGCCACGGGGTGACGTTTTACGAGTACATTCACCAACATGTTGAGTATCGCGGAGCGTTTCATGAGATGATGACCAACCATTCTACCCTTGTAATGCGCAAAATTTTAAGGACATAAGGGATTTGAGGATCTCTCGTCGTTGGTCGATGTTGGAGGGGTAATGGAGCTACGCTCAACATGATCGTTAGCGAATACCCAACAATCAAAGGAATCAACTTTGATCAGCCTCACGTCGTTGCAGATGCACCGTCGTATGCAGGTTAGCTTAATAAATCATAACACAATATAAATGGATTGATTTAGGTTGTATATTGACAGAGTATACATTAATTATATTTCTGAGCGTTAATCATCCGTTCGTATCTGACCTAAATTAATTCCACCTAGAAAGGGAAGGGAGGAAATATTCGAACTCGTGACCTCTTTGTCACGTTAGCTCTGTTATCATGTTAACGGACTATTCTCAACCAAAAAACTTAAATTGATGGTTGAGTTTCAAGAATATAATAATACTCTATCATATACTACATGACATTTCAATTGATTTAATTTACTATTGTATGTTCTTTTTATGATAGGTGTAGAACACGTGGGAGGTGACATGTTCGTCAATATTCCTAAAACTGATGCCATATTTCTAAAGGTGATGCATTCTCTCTAACTTATGATTCAAACATAACTAATTAAGGGTATTACTATATTATCGTTTGTTGATCTACTATAATTTGGGATCAAGACTTTGTTTAATCCATACATATAAACCAATTGGTATCTTTTCATGATTCAAATTTTGGGTTTGCTTCCCACCTATAGTAGGTGGGTAATTTGGTGTCTTTTCAAATCCACTTAAATTCTTGCACTTAGTAGTAGTTATATATACAATTGATCAACTGAGGCCATAATTGTATCAGCTAATAGTTGAGGCGCCAAGATCAGATAGTACGCGGTTGAATTAATGTATGATTTGTTACATTTATCAGTGGATATTGCATAATTACGACGATGAGGGATGCATAAAGATCCTAAAGAATTGCTACGGCTGCACTCCCAGAAGACCGCGATGGCAAAGTCATAGTATGTGAATATGTTCTTCCTAGTCCACACGAAACTTCGGAAGCAGCAACATGGCTGCTAAGTCAGCCATCGGTTTGACGTGATGATTGATGATGATGACCGGAGCAGAGAAAGAACTAAGGAAGCATACGAGGCTTTAGCAATTGCAGCAGGGTTTCGAGGCTTTCAAGTTGTTTGCTCTGCTTATGATCTACATAATTGAGTTACTCAAGAACTAATCGAACAACAATTATCGATAACAAGAGCGCACCTAAACCATAGTTGATGCATCGTCTAGGGCGGTTGTTGTATTTCTCATTCATCCAACGTAATTTTTTGTTTGTGTGTGTTAATTTATTATGTATACGTATATACATCATCCTTACCTTGTAATTGTATGTGTAATGACTATGAATGAACTTCTATCAATGCATTCTTATCGATTATTTCACTTATATGAGATTACTAGATCCTTTTGGAAATTATTACCTCTATGTGTATTTGATCCAATATGTTCTAGAAAAGTCATACGAGTTACTCTTGTGTCCTTAAAGGTTTAAAAGGTTAAACTCTCATACCTTTGTCATACATAAGTTTGTCAGTGGGACAGGTACAATAGAAGATTCGCCTCAACGAGACGGGGATAGGTCATAGTTTGGCGGATGGTGGAACGGAGATGGAGATGAAAATCATACCCGTCATGGGTGATGGGGCACGGGTGAATTCGTCTTGTCCCATTCCCAACCATCTCGCCTCATACCTAGCATAAAAATTATAAATTATAAATAATATATAGCACTAACGTTAAATATTATTCATATAACCATAAAAATGATTAATTTGTAAGTCTTTTTAATTAATTTTTTTATTTGGGCTATAATTTTTAGTATTTTAAACATTAAATATAATACATAAAAAAAATTTGACGGATTTTAAGTGGGGATTAGGTGGGGATTTGTTGGAGGTGGATACCCAAGTGGGTGGGGGTGATTTTATACAGTTAATTAGTGGGACATAAATGGTGAAAGTATTTGGACCCGTCATGGGAATAGGGATGGAGATGACCGGATGAGGGAGAAAATATGAGGCGAGAAGGGAATGGGAAAGCAACATCTGCCCTGTACCGCCCTATTGACAAGCCTACTCATACACGTCCTCGGTAACATAATGATTGTATGTTTTTTTTAGTGTATCACCTGAATTACCCTTTTTTTAATTGATCCAAATTCGATGATCAGTTTTAGTAATTAGGTTCTAGTCCCCTTCTAATTTTTTTGATGACCGTTGTAAAAATTTTGCAACAGTCAATTGGTACATAAGAGCATTTGCAACGTTAGGACACTCACTTGCCCAATTGCATTCTCTCTCCCCTTTTGTGCTTGACCAGCACTGGAGTTAGTTGCCCAACAATTGGGCTTCCCCTAGTTTTAGAGCAGGTGCCCAATACAAAAGTCATCTACCTACCTGACGCGTGGAAAGCAAGAATGGAAAATCTTGCTGATTTTTGCACCGTTGCACAGTACAAATGCTATGGTTAATTTTCTTTTTTTTTTTAGTTTGTAAATATTTGACAAGTGAAAAATTTTGGTTCTTTTGTTTTTCCTTTAGAAACTCATGAAACACTCTCGAGAATGTTCACTTTGATAAATATTATAAAAAAAAAAACTCACAATGGATATATTTTTTCATTGTCTATAAAATGAGACCAATATTGATATAATTTTAACACAAGGCATGAACAAAGGCAAAAAAGTTTTAGTAATTTTTAATCAGCTTAATAGGCTTACGATTACATTAAGTAAATTAATTCATTATTATCTAATATTAAAAAGGTGGGTGGGGTATTAAAAAGTATGAGTGAGAAATTTATTGGGCAAGTCTAGCATTGGAGGAGGTTATAAATGAATTGGGGAGGTTGTGGAATAAAGTTAGTGGAAAATGAGGTGGATAAAAGATAAAATGAGGTGGCAGAAGGAGAAGAAGAGAGAGCAAATTTGAACTTGTCCAGAGATGGAGATGGTCTAATGAATTAATGATTATATGTAGTTACCGTTGGGTTTTTCCGACCTTTTTTTTCCACGTTAAKCATGTATGTCCTCATTCATTTGACAATTTCAACTATTCAACAACTTGGACACTCTACCTTTGATTAGTCATCAAACTCATCATATATAACTTTATTTTAATAGTCTAAACGATGAGATGAGACAAACGTAAAGGTCCTGAAGAAATTGTTCCGCTGCCCGCTGCCGGCTGCCCTTCCTAATTAAGTAATTAAGCCATTACAGTCCTTGAGCTTGACTTGATAATGATGGCTACAATCGCTGGTAAAGAATACACTGTTGGAAATGTGAGTGAGAATGCTCACGAGTCTTAATGGTACCAACTACTGTCTTTTGAGAAAGAGCCGGTATTTGTATGCTTTTAATATTAATGCGTAATTAAGTGAGACTCTATTATCAATGCTTTCAACAACTTCTTTATTAGTAGCGTCAATCTAGATAAACAAAGTTTTTTCCTATGTCTATATCTTTACTGTTGTCAAACGGTCGGTTCATCACTGCACGCTCGTCACGAGAAATGCGAGTTCACATCACAAAGATCATAGAAGTTTTATCTCAAAATACTTATGGCAATGAGGGAGTACGCCTTCAGTCTTATATAGTGGTTAATTTAACTCTCAAATTCTTTCGATGTAGGATTATCACCACACAACTCACCTTAATTCCAATATGAGATAATATATACCTCACATGTGGGTTGTTCACGGGTTCAACAACAATTGTATTTAATTGTGTTTATTTTTCGATAATAATTATTTTCCCTGCAGTCTTTGCTTAATTGATGAGTTCTCGAAGGCAAACAACCGTTCACAAAGGCACACGGGAGTTGTGACGTTTAGAGTACATTCAACCAAGCATGTTGAGTATCGCGAGCGTTTCATGAGATGATGACCAACCATTCTACCCTTGTAATGCGCAAAATTTTAAGACACTATAAGGTATTAGGGATCTCCTCGTCGTGGTCGATGTTGGAGGGGTAATGGAGCTACGCTCAACATGATCGTTAGCGAATCCCAACAATCAAAGGAATCAACTTTGATCAGCCTCACGTCGTTGCAGATGCACCGTCGTATGCCAGTTAGCTTAATAATCATAACACAATATAAATGGATTGATTTAGTGTTGTATATTGACAGAGTATACATTATATATATTCTGAGCGTTAATCATCCGTTCGTATCTGAACCTAAATTAATTCCACTAAAAGGGAAGGGAGGAAATATTCGAACTCGTGACCTCTTTTGTCACGTTTAGCTCTGATCGATCAATGTTAACGGACTATCCAACCAAAACTTAAATTGTATGGTGAGTTTCAAAATATAAATATACTCTATCATATACTACATGACATTTCAATTGCATTTAATTACTATTGTATGTCTTTTTTATGATAGGGTAGAACACGTGGAGGTGACATGTTCGTCAATATTCCTAAAAACTGATTGCCATTTCTAAAGGAGTGCATTCCTCTCTAACTATGATTCAACATAAACTAATTAAGGGTAATTACTATATAATCGTTTGTTGATTCTACCTATAATTTGATCAAGACTTTTTTAATCCATACATATAAACCAATTGGTATCTTTTCATGATTCAAATTTTGGGTTTGCTTCCCACCTAATGAGTGGGTAATTTTGGTGTCTTTTCAAATCCACTTAAATTCTTGCACTTAGTAGTTAGTATATTATCAATTGATGCAACTGAGGCCATAATTTATCAGCTAATAGTTGAGGCCGCGAAGATCTGATAGTACGCGGTTGGAATTAATGTTATGTATTTGTACATTTATCAGTGATATTAATAATTACCGACGATGAGGATGCATAAAGATCCTAAAGAATTGCTACGCTGCACTCCCAGAGACGCCCGCGATGGCAAAGTCATAGTATGTGAATATGTTCTTCCTAGTCCACACGAAACCTTCGGAAGCAGCAACATGGCGCTAAGTCAGCCATCGGTTTGACGTGATTGATGTGATGATGACCGGAGGCAGAGAAAGAACTAAGGAAGCATACGAGGCTTTTAGCAATTGCAGCAGGTTTCGAAGGCTTTCAATTAGTTGTGCTCTGCTTATGATGTCTACATAATTGAGTTACTCAAGAACTAATCGAACAAACAATTTATTCGATAACCAGAGCGCACCTAAACCATAGTTGATGCATCGTCTAGGCGGGTTGTAATTCTCATTCATCCAACGTAATTTTTTGTTTGTGTGTGTTAATTTTATGTGTGTATACGTATATACATCATCCTTAACCTTGTAATTGGTAGTTGTAGAGACTATGAATGAACTTCTCCCAATTTCGGCGGTTGGCGCGATTTTTCTTAAAAATTCGGACCCTCCTTGATGATAAGAGGGTAGAGAGACGTTATGGGCTRGCTCCTGTTTGTAAATTCTTTACATCTAATGAGGATGGTGTTTCTTTGGCTCCTTTTTTTAATGCTACAATGTATATGCCTTTGAGAATGAGCTGGTAAGTTATTTTCTTAGTTTTCTCAAATTTGATTTTTATTACCCAAATACATTACCCTCGTARAAAGTGTGACTTGAGGTGTATGAAATGAACCCCTACACAGATTATATCTCACAATAAGTGCAGTGGGGAGACGAGAAATACCCCAACATAATATTGGGGTACGGTATGTCGGTATGGATCGATCTAGTGACTAAGGTCACGGGACAAGGGTGTTTACCACCTAGTCAAACCCCTGGTCCTTAAAGTAAATTGCTACACTTGCATGCATTTGACCTACTTAGATGTAAACAAGTGACCAATGATTGCTAAAAGTCTCAATAATGTAAGTAATAAGAAACGAAAGAAGTATAAGATAAAGTTAGGGGMCATTTGCATGATATTAATATTTAACCAAATATTCATCAAATAATCTTTTTATTATGCATTTAACCAATTCAATTACAACATTCCTCTTTGCTATAATTAATATTTTTCTTGCAGTCTTAAGTTACACGGCGAAGTGCTCGAAGGTAAACAACCGTTCACGGAGGTGCACGGGATGGAATTTTACAACTACATGCAACAAAATTCGGAGTATCGCGAAGGGTTTCATGTTATGATGTCCAACCATTCTATCCTTGCAATGCGCAAAATTTTAAGAACCTATAAGGGATTCAAGAACCTCTCGACGTTGGTCGATGTTGGAGGGGGAAGTGGAGTTACCACGAACATGATCGTTAGCGAATACCCAACAATCAAAGGAATCAACTTTGATCGGCCTCACGTCGTTGCAGATGCACCGTCGTATGCAGGTTAGCTCACTAGTCACTACTACATAAACGATCTATTACAACGCTTTAAAATGTTGCAATAATAATACATTATTAGTGTCATTGTAACAATAATTTTAATACTCCGTACTTCAATTACAATTAATTGTTAATGTTAATGATAGGTGTAGAACATGTTGGTGGAGACATGTTCGACAGTATTCCTAAAGGTGATGCRATATTTCTAAAGGTGAGTTCAAAAAACAATCAGCATTCTTTCTTTATGATTCGAATATATTTGTTTCTCTCTACAATTTAAATTTGTTTTTTTTATAGTTTCACTYTTTTTATTTTTGTAAGTTTTCAAATTTGTGCCCGAATAATGTATGGCGTGAATTGTTCAATCGATCAATAACAAATTGTGTACTAAATGGTTTGTATGTTTATCAGTGGGTATTGCACGGTTGCGATGATGAGGAATGCATCAAGGTCCTAAAGAATTGCTACGCTGCACTTCCGGAAGACGGCGAAGGCAAGGTCATAGTGTGRGAATATATTCTTCCCAGTCCYCACGAAGCCTTCGGCAGTGGCAACAAGGGTGCTACTTCGGCCATCGGGTTCGACATGATGATGATGGTTTTGAGCGGAGGCAAAGAGAGGACTAAGGAAGAATACAAGGCATTAGCAATTGCTGCAGGGTTTTATGGATTTCAAGTTGTTTGCTCTGCTTATGATGTCTACATCATAGAGTTACTCAAGAAATAATAGTACAACTATTATTCGATAACAAGAGCGCACCTAAGCAATAGTTGACGCATTTGTCTAGGGCGGCTTTTGTATATGTCTTTGAACCTTTTGTTTGTGTGTGTTTTTAATTTAATGAATGTATGAGTGTCAAATGTAAGATTGAATTATGAACTTCTATTAATGAATAACGAATAAATTATAAACATATATTGATGTTTAAAATTGAGAGATAGTTCAAGTGGTTAAAGTTTCTCTTTCACTTATAGGAAATCTTGAGATTGTTCATCGTCTCCACCATTCGTGGTTCTCTAAACACCAAGAAAAAAGATATTAATGATTAACATGTGTCCTAAACAACTATATATAAAGGGGAAATTGAGATAATTAATCTAAGCAACTCTGTGGCCAAGATTAAGGGTTGAAAATTCTCTGAATCAATATCCAAAGAAACCAGAMTTTGACTAGATTTCAAACATTTGAGGCATTAAAGCAGTTTACTATGAAGTACGGAGTACTTTTTTTTCTAAAGATAAGGCCGGTAATAGGGATTGAGACGGTCTTCTCTCTAAACTCTAATCTAGTCTATCGAAATCAATAAAAAAAAAACTTTGCATCTATAACTGGATCAATATCTTGATGGGTAGGGACATAATAATGAATTAATGACCCTAAGCAAAGAGAACACAATATAAAAGTAACTACTCATATTAAAATTTTAACTACTCGTCAAAAGAAAATTTTAACTAACTACACGTTTAAAAAAGATTAAATCTATTTTTAAACTAAAGATAATTGCATTTTTATTTTATTTTTTATGAATTATATATTTTTTTTTTAAAAAAAAAAAAAAACAAGATCACTACCTTTTTTGTAGTAGTAGTATAACCTTGTCTTGGTAATTTAATCTTCCAAATGTTCTAATAACTCTTACGAAAGAAAATCCCACCTCCCATATTTTTTCTCCCAAACACGTTTTATTAATTACTAATTTTTTTATGCACGCTATGCGTGCAAAGCGTGCGAGAACATTTTAATCTTTATACATCTATGACATTTTAAGTGTGTTTATTTCGCATATTTAATTATGCGGCACTTTAAATATTTATTTTTCTCCTTTTCTTTTCCTCATTGAAATATCAAATATGATATGAAAAATTAAACTTTTTATAATGTGCTAAAATTCGAGTTCTCATTAACAAATGATTTTTTCATTTATCATGCATTCAATAATTTTTTTGTTCTTTTTATCTTATGACAAATAAAATATTTAGGCGGTCAAATTGAGTTATGGATTAATTTATTGATATTTCTTTTAGTTTGGGCAATTGGATGCAAATTATCTCCGTAGAATTTTTTTATTCTTTGAAATATATTGCATTAATTGTGATTTGCTTATATATGTAAATTGTTTCCTTTGAAGAGTAGATATTGTATTTGTGAAGGGGAGCACCATTTTAATAAATGAGTAATGAATTGTGTGGATTAATTATTGTGCAGAATAAAATTATATTTCAAAAATTATTTTTTTGTAATAATTAATCCGCTAACGTATTACATTAAAATAATGTTTGTGATATGTATAAGACTCGCATCGCACACTCTTAGCTACTTGACCTCTAGTAATTTCCATAAGTAATAATATAAATTAATACACGGTTTAAAAAAATCATTTTTTTCATTTTTTTAAGTGATGTTTTATTGGTATTTGGTTTAAATGTTGATTTATAAATTCTTGCATAGTCATGAAGTTTTTTTTTAATTGGGTCACAACATAAGAACAATTAGTGTAGAAAACATTCATTATAGGGTAAAATAGATATTTTATGTGTATTCCAAAAGAGATTAAAATTATCCTTAATGATATTTAATGCATATGTCATATTTAACTTATTTCTTTTTAATATGACAAATTCGAAAATGGAAAGGGTTTTAATTTTTTTTCTTTTGAGATTTTTTTAATCATGAATTCATTAAGGGTATTTTGGGGTTTTAGAAGGGGGGACACCATCTTCCTCCCCCCTTCACTTATATAATAGAGATTGTACTCCGTATAAAAAATGTAAAAAAAAATAATGATTGTTAATAAATGTGTTTTTAGTTAAACTTTATACGAAGTATATTTATTACATATACAACTATTAAAAAAATATTTTGTAAAAAAAATCTTATTTTTAAATAAATACAATTTAAAAATATGAAAAAAATTAGTTTTAAGCAATTTGTATTTTACTTTAAAACCGAGCATATGCTCTGTTATTATCTAGTAATAAGGTATACTTCCTCCATTCTCAAATATTTGTATTTTTTTTGTATATGTGCAGTTATGCACTATTCACTATTTTTTTTAATCGAATTTGTGATTATAGCTATGTGGGATCTTTTTAGATTCGTCATAATGTATAGATTATTAATATCTAAATTGTATAATTTTTTCTTATGAATAACTAAAGATATTATATTTGTAAGTTGTGTATCGGAAAGCGTGAAACCTTAGAGGATGCAAGTATTTGAGAACGAATGAAGTATATAACATATTCTCGGGGCTCATCCATCAGCTTAATTTTTGGATTGAATCTTGAAATGGTGCGCTAACAAGTGGGTTTTTCACTTCTTGAAGTTTGGTTTGCATGTATACCCAGCAAATCGGTCGATCAATATCAGATTTCGGTAATTATCAGATCGGTCATTTATCGGTAATGAGTCGAATTTCTTTGTTCATGATCCAAAGTTATCGGTAACAGATCGGTGGATCGATCAAGTTTTATATGAATGCCTTTTTTTCTTACGATGTTTCGCTAAAAATTGACCAATTATTGAGGTTTTTAAGGGTTAAAAATGCATAAAGTGATTAAACTAATTAGAAATTGTTCATTAAACTATACATTTATCTAATTCTACTCCGTAATAAATATTATTATTTGCATTTGTGTGGGATAAGTTTTTCGCATAATACAACAATATATTTCTTAAAAAATGTACTTTTAATCTTAATTACAACGGGTCGGGATTGACCAAACTTGTTTATAAAACGGATTTGCGAGTCCGGTCAAAAAAATACGAGTTTTGTCCTCTATATCTTTATTCATGACCATACTTTTACGAGTCGATTTCTAGATCGATATTTGGTCAGATTTGTTTTTGTCAGGTATGCTTGCAGCCTTGCAGGCTTGCAGCATTTTAGATTGTAATTTTACATGAATAGTACATATCAGCGGAGTTGTTATTACCCCACCTCCCATATCATCCGTCTTTCCTTGATACGATGGGCCTAGTGGATCCAAAAAGCCCAAATACATGCATACTGCTCATATGCCTCCTTGGGACAAGCGAATTCGGCACGGCTAAAATCCTTTTCACTGTTATCAGTGCACGGTACGATGCTCCAGCCTAACCCTACAATGAAAGTGAACAAAGGCTGCGATCTGCGAAACAAATCTGTCGTGCTTACCTTTTAATTGTACTTCGTATGTAAGGACATGAGGGTGAATAAGATTCGAATCATTGACACTCCGAAATAATTATACGAAGTATATTGTTCCAACCTTAAAGTTGGGCTCGGTCAAGGAGAAGTACGGCCCAAGTAATGAGGGGTTGATATTACAAGTTTGCCATTAGTAAAGATCGTTGACTGGTCAACAAATCTGTTAAATATTTCAAAAACTTTTAAACTTAGGAATTTACGAAAATACCCCTTCCTCATCTAATAATAGGGTTCACACACATCTTTTGGGACTAACACACTTTAAAGTTTAAACACAAAACAACATTTTCCTCTCTAGATTTCTCTCTCCTTTTCTCTTTCCTCTTGGATAAATTGCTGACTTAAACGATACAAACCTTGAACTCTAACGTTTTTTTCTTCTTAGGCATACTCCAGAGGAGTCTCCCAGGCTCCCAACGTTTATTCACGACTGCTCACCGTACTCCGAGATAGCATTCTTGATCCCCGATCTTCAATAGTTATTCTTTTCTGTTCCCGAACTTATAATTTATCAATTTGTATTAAAATAATGAGGGATGTCTAATCATTTATTAGAAATTAGAGACGACAAAATAAACTGTTTTCAAAATGCTCTTGTAGTAGAGTAGTACGACTCACCTAGCCCTACCAAAACCAACCGATCAAAAAGCTCACATCCTAGTGAGATTGTAATTTGTAATCTACATCTATAATTACCCATACTCTAAGCTTGTTATAACCTACATACCCACAAAAGTGCTTAATTGAGGCAACATCTTTGGATCATATTCAATCAGTGTACCAAAAAGAACTATCCAACAATAATTTTGCCTTTATGGCATAATTCACTTTTAAAAAGTATTGTACTATTCGTATCAAATTCAAAATTGGGACACTTTAGTGTATTTTTAAATAATTACATAGCTAGTGAGAGAATGCATCTAATCTAGCCGTCTGTTTTATATATATAACAAGTTTTACGGGTTTTTATGAGAGTATTGATGATAGTGGAGATGTATGTAAAGTTGGGAAATTTAATTGAAAGTTGCGAGTGGTGAATATTTGTGTTGATATAATAAATATATAATAATATAATAATAAATATATATAATAATAATAATAACAAATGTAATTCAAGGATTTTATTCGATTTGAGTTAGTATTGTATAAAATGGTGCAAATAATTTGATACATCAATTTATAAAATATGAGTGCAACTAAAAAAACGAAGGGATAAGTTATCTCTCTCGAGTACCTTAATCCAAATAACATGGGAGATCACTTGATTTTCTTATTCTTGGTTATATGCAAAATAAGTTTACAACTAACGCATTAAATTTGAGGAAGTCCTGTATATATTTTGCCTCATTATTACATTTTTCTTTGGTTGAAGCAAATATTGTGATATACTCTATCATGGGAGTAAATAATTCAACTAATAAGGATCGAGCATATTTTATTTGTAGAAGTCAAGAAAATAATGGACTTGTTGAGCTAATGCGAAAGACTCTCTCGGGCCAAATATGAGAGTACATTTTTATCATTAGCCTAAGCTTAAATAATACGATACACATAACACACAAAGAATTTAATATTACATACATAGATACTAAGAAATGAATCGCACCTTACTTTAAAGGTACAATAGTATCAGTTAAATATGTATTGTCCACCACATAATAATGAGACTTATTTATGTCCTAAGACTTACCTTAAACCGTTAATTAGGTCTAGTCTTAAAGAGGCTCAACAGTGCTCTTGGCCAATCCTCCATCTCTACTCCAGAAAGTCTATGTAGTACTCAGATCAGTAAACTCCTGTACACCGCCGTGTTCCATCGGCGTTAAGACGCCCGTGATCAATCAAGTGGTGCCGCCCGATCTAGAACACCTTATGCTTACCTCAGTACTAGTACGAGCTCTCTAGACCATCAAGACGATACTATAATTCCTACGTTTCACCGCCTGTGCATACCTTGATATCCTAAAACAATGCCTAAACCATTTTCTTGTTAATTACTACTGATCGTCTGTGTATTTGGCGCTTATAGACAATTGTTTAGAGAGATCACAAAAGTGGGAATAAGAATCGATCAAAGAGAAATCTAACTAACTGAGCTATTTGTCACTCTCGACAATTATCAATGCGATCGAAAGGCAATAATAACATATATTAAAAAGAAGAATGTGCACCATTAAGAATGTTGATAGGCTAACGTTGTCAAAAAGAAAAGACCATTGTTTCTTTCTTCTATAAATGTGTGTCACCTCAGAAGCGGTACGCTCTGGAACCTAGACCATGCTATCGAATTTTTCCATTAATCATCATCCTTTTTGAAAAGCTATTGTGACAATTCAATATATTTAATTAGAAAAGAAAGTACAATATGCATGTTTGGCTGAGTATTCAAATCAGATATGATTGAATGCAATCTCTTCATTACAGATAAGAAGTTATTATGTTTTACCCTACTCATATTTGATGCTATGTTAAAGGTGTTGACGATTACATCTTAATTATCCTTAAATTAGTATTACAATACAATTGCACGTCCTTATACTAGAATTGGAAGTTGACTATATGATGATTAACATTATGCAAATGATTGAATATGATTGTTAAGCTTAACAACTTTTCAAAGAAGACAAATAATATTAAAAATGAGTGTTTTGGGTTAAGCTCTAAATTTTAAAATATGATTCGATTACAACTAAAAAAATTCAAATCAGATAAGTCGAATTCAAAGCACCCTCAATAAGTAAATTAGATGTAGTATATGGAGTACTTTTATCATGATTAACAATACTTATACAAGAGTAATATTACCTCATTTTTATTTTTTTAATCCCTTTTTAACTATTTTTCTATTATTTAAAAAAATCAAATTTAGAATACAAAATTTTCACAACCCTAGAATTCTTATGTAATAACAGCAGCTTTACCCTTACATTTCTTTTCACTTATCCAACTTATTATTTTTCTATCACAAAAAGATTTTTAGGGCGGATATTTTTGTAATCACAATCAAACTCTATTGTATGTGTACATTCACAATATTCTAAAGGCAACTTAACCCTTAAGTTTTGAATGGGAATTAGGGCATGTTCTATTCAACTTATTTTCAACACTTATTGAATAAGATAAGTTTAGATTAGTCTAAATAAGTATCAACAAGTATAATAAGTACTATTCCCTCCATCCTAAATTATTTGCTACATATTGACTTTCATTACTATTCACATATATACTTTGACTTCATTTAATTTCATATACTTAAGAAAAAATATAGTCATGAGTGATATTATTTGATTCGTTATGATGTCTACTTTCTAAATATATAATTTTTATAATTTTTTTATAATCATAATTTAAGATATTTTAATTTGAAGTTGAGTTTCGAAAACTGTGAAAAAACAAATGTAGCAAATAAAAAAAGACTGAGGGATTGTATAATCATTACTTTTACTTTTCACAAAATAAATTCAAATCAGTATCCGATAGGATAAATTTAGATAAATACAAATAAGTTGAAAAGAACACACTCTTGTTCCAAAATTAATCAAAAAAAATAGTGACCGTGTACTTCCAATCAATAAAGAAACAATATTGTAATTATTTTGTACTTTAATGTGCAGATCTTTTTAGCAACAAATAAAAATGGGTGGATCTTGTAGTTCTGAGCCTATGATAGATCATAATACAGAGATTGAATAAATCTTGGCTCCATTCCAATTTTGTCGCATGTTTTTTATTTCTCATAATAATAATTGAGGCCATCACAATTATGCGTTTTTGTTTTGCACTTAAAGTTTAAAATTTCATATTTATTGTCTCTAGAAGACGTATACATTTGAAAATGAATTTTGACACCTATTATAGTTGTTTGAGAAATTCTTTTAAATTTTTTCATAATATAACGGACTCAACTAATTGACATCCATCGTTATTATACGTGCAACACGCAAGAGACTAATCGAGATAATACGAAACATACTGATATACAAACATATACCTGCAATGATCACCATGTTAATGACGAAGCATCGGTTGTGGTATAACACAAGCATTTACCATCCTTCAAAATTTGAAGGCCACATACATTCAAATCTTGGAGAGGATGGTAAGTGCATTCGGGACCCGGCAACCCGAATGTCATGTCGGGTTCCGGGCATGGCGGGTAATAGTTAACAGCCATGTGTTGTCCTTGATCTTTTAGGACATTGGTTATGTAATCTTTTTCCAAACCTAAGCTCTCTGATATTAGTTCCTCTATTCTGAACCCAAGCTCTCGAACTTCTTTTATGTACTTGCTTGCTATTTCCCTGCCATAGTTTTAACACAAACCAATTCCAAAGTGAGCAACTTTACAAGTTTACAATTTGATYTACGAGTAGGTAATAATTTTAATACAAGCAAGAACGYCKTCATACGTTTTCGTTTTCGATAAATCTGTTTATTTATTTAMTTTTAAAATGTAAAATTAGTTTGTTTCATTTATGGCATTTACACGATTATTGTCCTACTTAAGTCAATTACAAGTATGTATTACTTTCGTACAAGATGAATAGTATCAATTAACAAATATAGCATTTAAAGTGAATCGAAAGAAATACTTTGTAATTCATTTTATACTTTTCAACCCATGGGTCCAAATAATGAACCACTTTAGATGTCTCCATGCAAGATGCAACCTCACACGTGTATGAAAAGACGAAAAATGATTGATACTAAAAAATACCATAAATGCAATAATGTGCTTAAAAAAAATCTTATTTTGCAAAGGTGTTATGTATAATTGAAACTAGTTTTTTAGCCGTGCAAAACACGGACGGTATTTTTTAGTTCAATTTTTATCTTTTCTATAATTTTAGAAGAATTGCATAGAATTAGATTTAAAATAAAAATACCAAACGTGAAAAATAAGAAAGGAAAAAACAAATGAGAAGAGTACTGAAAATGAGAAGATAGAAAGACAGAAAATGTGCATATATTTGAACATGAATGTGTATATGTTTTTTTTTCACTTTTTCTAAAAATGTCTTTTAAGTTGATTTTCTATAATGCATCTAAAAATATCTAATAAAAATTAAGTGAGATGACAAATGAGTGAGAAATTGTAATCAGGGGAAGGAGGGTAAATGAAAAGATGAAGGAGGTTACTCAAAAGTTGACGTGAGAA
>SNQN01004059.1:3861-33633 GCA_008642245.1 Bassia scoparia
GAGCTGCCAAGTTAGCCTAGATGGTGGGTGAGACCCCGGTATATAAGTAGATGCTGGAAGCTATGAGGAGAGCAACTCCTGCAAACCATAAGCAAAAGGAGATCCTAGCAAAAGGAAAACAAATAAGGGTAGATGATAAAGAAACCAAGAACATAATAAGAAAGTAGAACATAAAACACAATAGAAAACAGTAGGAAAATAGGGAAAATAACAAAGTGAGACAGTAGGAAAGGGAGAAGAACATAGATCCACAGGCGAGAAATCAAGAAAATAATCCACAGGTGAGAAAACTAGAAAACAAGCATAGAGAGGAACATATCAATTAAAATATAACTGAACAACATGAAGAAAAACCATAAATTCACCCGAAAATACCATAGATCTGGTATTAAGAAACCGAAAAACACAAAAAGATACCATATAATCAGCCAATAATACYAATAATAAAATAACAGACCATACTCCGGCAATAGATCACCGGACAAATCGCCAACGGGAGAGGAGAAATAAGTGTCCAGCAGACCACYGTAAAACCTCCAACAGAGAAAAAAAGAGCAGTAGATCCWAACRCATAAGAACAAAGTGGGGACGAAAGTCCACMCATAGGRCCAAAAAATATCATTAAAACATAATTCCGCCGGAGCAGAAGTTTGATCGGGAAAGGGGGAGGGGGGAAAGAAGTGGTGGATGCAATGGAGGTAGTGGAGGAAAAGGGGAAGGTAAAGGCGGTGAAAACGGCTTTGAGTAGTAGTGGGAAAGTGGTGGCGACGGCTGTGGATAGTAATATTTGAAGACGGAAAATTCTGACTGTAAATAAAAATGGCAAACTTCGAAGTGTACAAACATATGGCAAGGGTGAGGCAAAGCTTGTTGAGAAGTGCTATGGAGGAGATCCACTGAGATGATCCAAATAGGGTTTGAAAAACGAAAATCCAATTAAAGAATAAAATAAAGTAAGCTTAGGACAAGGACGAAGAAGGGGGTAGAATTGTGGTATTCCAAAAATTTCTTTTAATTAAGGGCACATTTCCCGAGCTCATATGATGGCCTTCCTTCTTGCCAAGGACCTTGCTTGGACTTTCTCTCTCTAGAGAAAAGTCATTCTTTATCTGTTAAGTTCTTTTTTAACGTTTGTGTATCATTTAATATCTTTCCCAATTGTGTGAACATAGATGTAATCATCCTCCTTGTAATTACAATTGTAGTCTGACCCTATCGTTACTATTTAATCGAAGACTTTTATATCTTTTCAATCTTGTTTGTCCTAAGCTTCAGTTTATTTTAGATTAGGTTTAATTCCTCATTTATACACTCTTATCTTCGTTTACACCTAAGAACCATTTTTACGCTTATCGAGTTATCTAAAGTATCAATAATTAACCAAAGGGGCCAGCCCCCTACCGAACAAAAACATATTGGGCGTTGGTTGTGTGAAGTGCAAAATCACTCAACAATTTTGTTTTGGTGATGTGGGTTTTGTTGTTTTAAAATATAGGTTTTTCGTAGAGGTTATGTTTAAATTCTAGGTTTCTTCTGGTTTTTGTTGTTCGAATAATCACGAACAAATATCTAGATAATTTTTTATCGATGTTTTGATTTTAAGGGAATAGCGTCAAATTAAGCTCGAAAAAGATGGAATAATGGTGAAGTTGATGAAGATAAGAGAGTGAACAGGAGAGATGGAAAGAGCATCAGTTAGAAAATGAAGTGGTTTCACATTGAGCAAAAAAACCTAGCATAATTACCCTAAGTCAACGTCGAAACTTTGACCTTTTTTATTGGAAATTGGTTTAAAGTATTTTTTAATAAAAAACACTCATAAAAATGTTTCTTTACAATAAAATAAATTATAAAAGGTGCTCTTTTTTTTTTTTTTTTTTTTTACATAAAATGTATTTCTTTACAATTTATGGAGTATTATGGTAATATAAGTATATATCTTTCAATGTTCTTTTGAGTCTAATTTTATGATATTCAATTCAATTCAACCAATTTCAGTTGACTTCAATCGACTGTTAGTTTAGGTTATCCTAGTCTCACTTTTATTTTAGCAACTTCAGTTTAGTTTAGCTTACTTCAACTCATTTAAGTTCAGTTTAGCTTATTTCATCAGCTCATTGTAGTTCAATTTAGCTTACTTCAGTAGTTCAGTTAACTCCAGCTCAGTTCATCCTATTTCAACCAACTCAATTTAGTATAATTTCTGATTACTAAGCAAAATCGCTAACGACAATAGTAATTTTATCATCAGATTTTTTTTTTTAAAAAAAAGGCAAAAACATTGGCATTTTACTCCGATCCTTTCCTCTCACTTACAAGCAAAAATCACGTGTAAATTCGCTATTACCAATAGCGAATTATCGTAAAATTCACTACTAGTGTCTAGTGAGATTGAGTTTATCGAGTAATTTGCTATTGATGATAGCGATTATACGTGTTAAATTTCATTAATCCGTAGAGATTTTACGGAATTAAATCCGAATTCATAGTGATCGCGCGAAAATGCCTTCAAATTTTAAAAATTAAAACTGCTAAACAATTAACTTGATACCGATCTTCGGATCTTGTACTTCGTAATTAGTTTGAGATTCGAAGCAAACTTGTAAATTGAGATACCGTCTCCACAAAAATACAAAAATATAGCAACGAGCATCTGAGATTATGGGATCATTTTCGAGTCATTATCAACAACAATGTATTCACTTTTAACCGAAATATATTCAAATAACAATTGCCACATTCAAACCATTCGGTGGTGCAACTCTCATCTTCTTCTCGCATCACAAATTCAGATAAAAAGAAGAAGATGACACCATCATCATCATCAACAACATCGACATCAACATCAACCAGAACTGGCGAAAAGTTTTCAGCAGATTGGTTAATGGGCGGTACAGCAGCTGTAATAGCAAAATCAGCAGCAGCACCAATTGAAAGAGTGAAGCTTTTATTGCAAAATCAAGGTGAATTGGTTAAAAGGGGTTATCTTAATACTCCTTATTCTGGTGTTTTTGATTGCTTCAAAAGGGTTTTTAGGGAAGAGGGTGTTCTTGCTTTTTGGAGGGGTAATCAGGCTAATATCATTCGTTATTTTCCTACTCAGGTATAACCTTTTCCTTCTTATATGAAAATTTGATTTGGGTTTCATGAGTTTTGTATCTTGGTTGTTAAAAAAGTGATGATTTTGCTGTTTTCTATGTTTTGTATCTTGTATGTGGGTTGTGTTTAATGTGGGATGTTTTATATTCAAATATTCAATTGTGGTTTCTGAGCTACATTAGTGTCAATAATTTGTGGGTGTTGTGAGTAACAAAGGTTGGTAAGAATTTGATGTAAATATCAATTGAGTCTGTGGGTTTTGTGAATTTGATGTATGTTTCAGTTTGTTACCGGCATTGCGATAATGATGTTGCAGGTGGGGGAAGGGCATGATCACATTGATTTCAAATGAAGAGTTTGGCTTAAGAAAAGGACCCTTTGATGTGGTTTTGTGAAACTTTAATTTCATTCTTTAATTGCAGTTAATGGAGTTGTTGATGACTGCAAGTACCAAGGATTGATGTGAAGTCGAGAATTATGGTTGCGTAGATGAGATAGTTAAGTAGGAAGTATTCTTAAGCAAGTGCAGTAATAGTTTGTTCTCATATGGTGTAGACATCTCATTTTGTGCAGAGTTTGCCAGGCTCTTTAAGTTACAATATCATATCTCATACGATAAGGCATTTCTTAAAATAATTGCTTGGAAATWGACCATATAGAACWTRATTGCCCAACCTCATTAGGGATGAGAAGTTAAATATGGGATGTAGCCTGAGGGAGTATGACCATATGGAATGCCCTAATACTATTATGAAAAGAACAATTGCTTTAATCTGTACATATCTAATAAATTTGATAGAATTATAGGCGACCCAATCAAGAGGAGAGCTTAGTCCRCATCCAAAGCCAAGGAGGTTCCATCCCAAAACCAATTCGTGATAGGACAAGTAATTCCTATTTTCTAGGCTTATAAAGTGGGTTAGGCTGTGTTTTTTTTGGTCTGAATTGGAATGTAGTAGTACTAATTAACTTCACTGAAGCGAATGGAACTGAAGTACCATAGACGAAGTCCAAAGAAACAAGGCCTTACTCTCTCCTATTTTTCCAATGTAGGACAACTCACATGTACTCTTTGACAATTGGGTTCAAGAATAGCTTAATGCTTCGTACTAACAAATTTATTWCAGAACCTTAATATTTCTTCCATACTGCCTTCGTCACCCGCATTTTTTAAAATTTATTTCTGGTCAAATTTCAAGCCAACTCAAATTTGACAAACTGTGCTTCCTAGAATCTTGATGGATAAACCRAATCTCTATGTGATAWTTCACCGTCTTTGCTTCCTAGTGTCTCAATGGATAAGCCAAACCTCTATGTGATCTTCTAGGACTTCATCATGTTAGTATTTCATGCGCAGGCAACACTAAGCACCTTGTTTTCTCATCATAATCKTCCATTGTATGAAAGTCTACAAAAAAACCATGATATCATTGTGTCCCGCAAAGGAAAGAAATAAAAATCAAATGAGCAGAGAAAAGGGAACAGTCTAAGCAGAGGGGAACTTGTTTTTCAGTCCTTCGTGTTTTCTGTTTTCCTCTTTATTTATTTAAAATCTGGAAAATTGTGATTTCTGATGCTATGCAGGCTTTCAACTTCGCATTCAGAGGGTATTTCAAGACTTATCTTGGACGTTCAAAGGAGACAGATGGTTACTTGAAATGGTTTGCTGGAAATGTGGCTTCTGGAAGTGCCGCTGGAGCAACTACTTCTCTGTTTCTTTATCATCTGGATTATGCACGTACACGACTTGCCACAGATGCAAAGGGGTATTCTGCAGATGGACAACGACAGTTTAAAGGGTTGGTCGATGTTTACCGTAAAACAYTGTCAACCGATGGGTTTTCAGGGCTTTATCGAGGATTTGGAGTATCTATTTTTGGAATTACTCTTTATCGGGGTTTGTACTTTGGGATATATGACACACTGAAGCCGCTTGTTTTGGTTGGGTCACTTCAGGTTAGCTACTCAACTTTATTATTTTTCAGAGTCTTGTAAATTGTAATTCTATTTTCGAGTTTTTTAAATTGTAAAAGTTATGTTTCCACTTCGTTGATGATCATCGTTTATGCCTATAACTCAATGAGCAAAGTATTGATACATGTTAAGTGGGGTGTGTTTGACTTATAGTTCTCTCTTCTCTTCTTTTGTTCTTTTTATTGTTTAGTAGTTTAATCCTGTTGTCTTCCTCCTGCACCAATATGGGCAGAAATCACAATGAACGTTCATGGCTATGACTCCTATGAGCATGATGTACAATCCATATAACTGAAGTAGAAAATCCAATTTGTTTCTCTTTCTATCATTATTTGAAGCATTTTTTATGTGCAGCTCATCTCTTGCAACCTTGCTTCATTTGTGGTAATACTTAATGAGGATCTATTGAAGCTGCTTTGTAGAATTTTCTTTAATTTGATCAAATTTTACAGTTATGGTCATTGTATCAGAACTAACCTTGGAGGTGTTCTCCATATTTTAAGAGCAATCCTTGCTTGTCCAATTTCTTAGCTGTATATTGACCCCATATTAGCTGATTTAAAATGTAGAAGGATCTTGACAATGTTGAACAAGGGTTGACAGAATATGACAATGTAGGTTCCTACTATGCCTTTTTTCTAAATGCCATTCCTTGTGTATCATTGCTCTACAAACTAAACAATGAGATTGGCTATATCCATATGTTTTTTCCTCTCTCCTATTTAAATTGATTGTAATATAGTGGAACAATGTTTGTGGTGGTTGATAGCAACAATTTTAAGTTGTGTGACTGCAACAGAAAAAACAAAAAACTGTTATTTTTCTCCTACCTCAAATCCAAAGATCTAGTAAAGCTTTCCCTGTTTAGGTTTTTATCTTGCAGTTGCCACATAGGACTTAATTGAATGGTACCTTTAATTATCCTTCCTGTTAAGCATACTACATGAAAAGTTATACTTGTTGTGGCAAGTAAAAAAAAAAAAAAAAAATCCTTTTGAGAACGCTAGCTTTCGTGAGTTCTTGTTGATACACTATGACCACTTGTGCTTTATGCATCAATTATATTTTCTCATCTTCTCGCTCCTTGTTGCGGTAGTCTAACCGGTTCAATTAACGCAGTTCTGGACTAGATAGCCTTTTCAGTTTTCACCTCCTTCGTACATATGCTAGATTGGTTCTTAAGCATCTTGATGTTGTGTGTATTGTAAAATATAATGGTGCAACTTTATACCCCTTGAGGGATTGCGTGCATCACATGTAATGAATCAATTTTAGTAAAAAAGGATATTTAAATAATTTACAATACATTAGATATTAGAATTTTTTAAAAAAAATTTCTAGAGCTTGCTAGGTAGTATTATCTATAAATAGGACTAAGCAAGAAAAGGTATCGTGAAGATATTGATGAGAAAATCATTTGTATTGTAAAGTAATTTTGGAGTGCAACTATCAAAAGCTGTTTAGGTGTAAATATTGAAAACTTCACAAAAATAATCCGACTTTCAGTGCCTTCCAAAAATAGACACGATCTTATCGATTATTCAAAAAATCCGACTTTTGAGTTTCCAAAATGTACCTAACTGGTTGGTGACTTGATGGTTAGGTTAATGTGGCATGTGTCGTGTTGTCAGTTGGTTGTAATTAAATTAAACATAAATTGACTAAAATTAAATTACAATAAATCTAAATTAATTAATATCCATCACCCACCACCACAACCACTGCCACGTCACCACCTCACCCTCATCAACCCACCCTCATCACCAGCCACCAACCTCACCAACAAGACCATCACAACCACCGCACACCCACACATCCACCACCCTACCCACCCCTGACTACGCAGCCACACCACCACCACCACCACCACCACCCCCTCACCGCCTCACCAACGTCAGCTACCCCTCACCACCCACAACCACATAGCACCCCCACCCTCCTTGATGTGCGGTGTGAGATTATGCCTGACGTGAAAAAATTGCTAATTTCGGTGCACTTTGACATAACTAAATTGGGTCATACACCTCATTTCAGAAAGTCCAACGCAAGGTTTCAAATCCTCAAACCTCATTAAGGCATGGTTATTTTAGTGGGTATGTGAAATAATGGGGTGAAGTTTGTTTTAGTGGGTTTTGAAGAAAAGATTGGAATTTGATGAATAAGTGAAGAAGAACAAAACGAAGCCATTGATTATTGTAATAAGAGAATCTGATTCACTGAGAATTGCTTTAAGAAAGAAGATTTTGTATAATGGGGCGGCACCACTACCGCTGCCGCTGACTCCCCGTTGCTGCTACCAGAGCCACCACCGCCGGCTGACTCCCCGTTCTGGTCGGAGGAGGAGAGAGAAAGAGAGGAGGAGAGCAGTAGAGAGAGGAGGAAGTGGTAGAGTGAGAAAGAGGAGAGAGATTAATTAGTGGGCTTTAAAGAAAAAAAATGGAAAAAAATAAAAACTTCATTTTTTAACCGGTTGAATAGGTTTCAAGTCATCGGGTGCATTTTTAGAAGACACACATCAAAGGTCGGATTATTTTGGAATAATCGATAGGTCGGTTTATTTTTGGAAGACCACTAAAAGGTCGGATTATTTCTGCGAATTTTTCCTAATATATTTTAGTTCAATTCTCCATTTTCTTCATATTACTGCCATTTCTCCTCACCACAATCACTCACATCATCCCACGTTTTGTGCCTGGAAAATTAGTCCATAACAACTTGGTAATGTCATGAATGGATATAAGTAGGATTTGTTTACTTTAGGTACTTGACAATAAAATAGATATTAGAAGTTTTTAGAGCTCGCCAGGTAGTATTATCTATAAAAAGTGCTTAGTAAGGAGAGCATAAGGTTGTTGATGAATGATGAAGAGATTTATGTTTTGTTGTGTATACTAGTAGGAGTGGCAGCAACTCGAMAGCTGTAATCTTGTAATATTCCATATTTTCATTGCAATGCAATCTTTCCGTTTCATCTTTCCATTTTAGCTTCCCTAAAGTTTTTATCTTTATTTCATATTCATCTCAAACACAATCCCTACTCCACAAAAATTATTATCACTATAAGCAGCCGTCATTTTTAGTCCATAACACATTTGGAGCTACTCTCTTAAGACTTAATGACCTTGAGCTAATTACAGAAAATTCTGCTATGGAGCTCATTTATGTTTCTGCTGAACAAATGGCTAGGAATTTCGCAATTTGTTAAGGTGGAGCAATTGCTTCTAGTACACTCAAAACCTTTACAAATTTTATTTGTGTAAAGCTTGATTGAACTATAAAAGTCTCTTTTTAGGGACTTGTGGTCTCAATCCTAGATGCTCAAGACATCAGGATAAGGTGTTTTATGCCTTGAGACCAATCAAAGATWTCTTTTTGTTTGATTGGTAGTCTTTGTCAGATGGTTCCTACCTCTTTAAGGTGAATTTCTTGCCTTTTAACCGGGTATTTAAAAAATCATCTCAGTTAGCGATGGTGGGATACTACYTCTTCTTTTAAGATCTAGATTATAGATTTTGATTTCACGTCTTGATCACTACTCAATTGGCGATGTAACGACTTGATCACTACTCAGTAGTTCTTGCTTCTGAAGTGCCTAGTCCTTTTTTCTGTCAGTTGTTTTAAATTTGTAATTAAGCCATTTACTTCACTCTTCTACATTTACATTGACTTTGCTCCAGCAGTAGCTGCTTTAACTCAAGCTAGGAACCTGGATTTTGGTTGCCCTTTCTGAGTGTTACTTTCATTCTACTTCAAAAAGTGAAGTTCTCTGGAAACTGGATCATTTACTTCTGACTTCTGAGATTTGGTCTATGAATAATAGACATTTTAGTGAAAGAGTAAAGATTTTGAAATCAATCAATCAAAGACAAAAGTGGGATCGGTTGTGTTAAGATAATTATGTAAATATTTTCTTAGTATGTTTCGTATATATTATTTCCTTAGTTATAGGATATAGTTATTTGTTTCCTAGTCTTGTGCCTGGTATTATGGCAAGAATAGTGCTAGTTATAGTGTGTAGTATCTACCAGGCTGGGTTGAATATACCAATCTTCACGGAAAACACTCTTATAGGTTGCATGAAACAAAAGTAATCATTCCGGTAGTCATCCGATTTTCCTTCTCCATTCTTGACATCAAGAATTCATTCTCCTACAAATCCGTATGCTTCGTAATCTTTCCTAACTCCTTCCAACAAATCATTTTCGGTCACCTCTACTCTCGTTTGAAATCTCTCTTTTCCCACTCTTCCACTCTTCATCACCCTGTCGACCAAGGTCAGCAACTACATTAGGCCAAGAAATGATTTTCAAATAAGTAAAGTTTCTGAACTAATTAAATAATTGAAAAAAGGGTTGATTGTGCTGCTCAATTACATTTGTTGCTTGAGGACATCTTACACTTAATAGGAAGGTCAAATTTGTCTACTGGATGAGGACAATCAAGAGAAAGCATAGGCAAATTTTCTTCTTATGCTAGGGATGTAATTTTATTTTAAGTTGGTGTTCTGTTGAGCTTGAGCCATAGATCCTATTCGGTGTGATCGTACAAAATTAAGATACTACCATGGATCGGAATCGTAAACTTAATTTTAGATCGTAAAATCGCAGAATTGTTGGATCGATCAGGATTTAATAACCTGGGATCCTAGTAAAGTTCAAGTTCTTCTTCATTAACACACGAACACGCAACACGCACACACCTTCCTGCATTGTTGCGATATGTACAGTTTCAATTGAAGTGTTTCCCTGCATTTTTCAGCATAGTATGTTCTGCTAGTATATATGTCTTATGTTTTAAATTCTGATTGTTCTTTGTTGGATTGCTGCAGGATAATTTCCTTGCAAGCTTTTTCTTAGGTTGGGGGTGACCAACATTTTCTGGAGTCTGTGCTTATCCGTTTGACACCATTGCGACGAAGGATGATGCTTACATCTGGACAAACTGTTAAGTACAGAACACATTACATGCGTTACGTGAGATATTCATCATGAAGGACCTTTTGCTCTTTTCCGGGGTGTCATGGCAATTATCTCTTGTAGGTGTAGCAGGAGCTGGAGTGTTAGCAGGATATGATAAGCTACACCGGATTGCTTATGGACATGCTATAAGTTTGGGCCCTACACTAAGCTATGATAATGACGAAATTAATTTTTTTTTTCACACTGTATAGCTCCAAAATCATTTTTTTGTCTGGCTTCTTCAGGAAGGGATTCAAATTATGGAATAAGGTCAAAGGAAAAGTATAGATAACTTAGTCTTGTTGCATCATTATTGATGTCTTCATTGAAAGTTTGCTGATTGTTATTGATGCCTTCAAATAAAGGCTCCCCAATTGTATCATATGTTGTACATTCAGCAGGTCTAATCCAATGGGCAATGACATTACTTCACATAATTCTAAAATAAATTCTAATTTTTCTTTTTTTTTTTCATATTACTTTAGTCTTGCTGGTTTCTGCCAGAGGAGTACAATGTTTTTGAAATGAACCATGTAGCAGGGTATCAGAGGTCAGATCTGTTTCGTCTTCTAGCTCTTGTAGCACAATGCACAAACAGGCAAGCCCGTAATATTAATTTATTAAGATTCTGCATTGCTTTCTTCAGCCTCACCACATTTGGGGGTTCATTATGAAACTGTTTGCTGCTCTCATTCCTTCTCATCCAATTCCTTAAAATGCACTTGGAATGCCTTCTTGGTTCTAAGCTGGTCATTTCTTATAGTTGGTTTAGATTTATGGTTGCTCTGGCAGACTGGTCTAGTTGGCTTGCTCTGACAGAATTATCTGTAACATGTCTCTTTCATAAATCTAACTCTCAGATTCTCTTTTGTACTCATTGATAGTGAGTTAAATATTTATTGCGCCTCCTTTCATTCACACAATGTGGAGAATATTTGAAAATGTAAGGTTCAGACTGCAGCACCGTGCACATATGTCTGCATACCAGGACTTGCAGTGATACTGATAGTGTGGAGCATTTTGCAATGTCAAGGTTCTGTTTCTGGCTCTTATCAATGATTAGCTTAGTTTTGACTTTTATCGTACTTCTCTTCTTCAGTTCTGCATTTCGGCATATTAATTTGCCTAATGATCTATTAGTTACTTCGTATTACTTCATTGGTTTAACATTTTGAGAGAAAAGGGAAACAATTTGTGTTCAAGAATCCCAAATATCATTTATATATGGTTCTGTGCCGATGTCACATCTATCACTAGTTTTGCAGTGTCTTCTGAGTGTTGAAGGCTTTCAGAAACTACTGCACGGTATGTTCTTCATATTAATGTCAGGCACAGACAGGTAYAGTCTTTGGTGAAATATTTGCATGTTTTTTTGTTTTAGTCCATACTTGTATGCAGTTGCSTCTGTTAATTTCTGAACGAAGAAAGAATTGCATATTGATCTGTAAGTCTGTAACAATACTTCTAAGTTGCTGGGAAAATATTTATTAAATTCATGGCTATGGTAGCATCATATTCTTGAGAATAAGCTATGTTGTTTACTGCAATGATTTTTTCAAGCACTTGCTTCTTGATCCCTAAATACAATCTGCCTACTTTTTAAGTATTTAAATTTAAATCAAACTCGTACTCTGACATTAGCTACATCGCCTAAATGGAATTAGCATGATAGCATCTTCTTTCTTAGCTTGCTTCAGCGTTTACTAACAGCCAAATAGCTATTGTTCTWGTTTGYTCARGGAGATTCAAATGACTYAAATCTTGCAAGTGAGACATTGGAKTGGAACAGAAGAAGAATGGTAAATGTACAAGAGAATCATCGTTTATAGACACCRAAATTACTGTAAATCGAGGCCAGAACTTTATTTAGCCTACTGTTTTTGGATATAAATGCTAGGCCAAGAGCCAAAAATTCTTATGACGCTTAGTTGTAATGAGATATCCACCTAGTTTCCTGCTCTTCCTTCTTACAGCTATCGTCATGCAATCAGCATTTTGGATGCAGTAATCTACGACACTCCTTTTCCTTCCTGTCCACCTCATCCAGAATCTCCATGCTTTTGATCGCCTTCTGTGACCTAGTATCAGCAAACTTGCCTTCTGTTCCTTTGCTTGGTTCACTATCATTGAACCCTTCTCCTTCCCTGCAAGTGCTACTACTTCCACTTGTACCTGCCCAGTGAAAGATGTTTTCTGTTAAGAAAAAGCTGAATATATTCTTGTTTCTTCACTCTTTTTTTATGTGCTTTACTTCCTGACATTAGACTCACATATCTGAAATTCTGAATATAATTATGTGTTATATTTCCTGACATTCAGCTCACTTATCCGAATATAATTATGAGTCATTTAAAGGTGAAGCCATTGGATGTAAAACACAGTTTCATTGTCAATTTACTTTCTAACCTCTTTTAGCAACTTTAGTTTAGAATACTCTTTCATAAATTCATTTCTGTTTGACACCAAAGTTGACTTATACATCACCGAGAGTTCTAACATAGGGGTTCTTTACAGTTAACAGCAAGCAACTTTTAAAGTTGTGTTTCACTGGGCTGGTGTGACCTAGCACGTCACGAGAGGCACGCTAAATGGCTGCTGGGCCTTAGGACCATTTGTACATGACTAGCTTGGATGGGCCCCTATCGGAAAATGGTAATGTGAACCGGGCCTGCCCGTTTTATACTGGTCCAACAAATGGACTGGCCCGTGCCCATCTCTACTTCTGTCTTTTGACTAATCCTAAGAGCAACTTTCTGTGAGTCAAATGTCAATCCTTTCATGATCTCTAATTGTTAGACTTTGCACATAGTTTATTGAATAATGTAATATGACATACCCCTGGTCTTTTGCTTTGACAGACACTTCTCAGAGAGTAAAGAAGTCCATATGCTTTGGGATCAATGTCRTCCTCAGAAATTGGACCTGCATCAGTAAAAAATTCTGATCTCAATTCACACTTGCCCTGTATTTACTTTGTTTTACTTCCTCCGTTCTATTTTAGTCCGAACAATGGAAAGGAGTTTTTTTAGTATCAAGATTATATTTGTTTTGTTACGATTTTATAAACGGAGGAATATTGTTTATAAAGCCAATGAATCAACAGGGAAAATTTATACCTTTTGATGGTTTGGCATATACAAGAATGCAGTGTCTCTTTTGAACAGTTGGATAGAGCCCATTGCAGGGCACCTGGCTTCCTGGCTCGCATCGACGACAACCTGATCCTTTCCTTGCTTGGGTTCGCCCATTTCAGTTTTCTTCACTGAAAGTCATTGGGTGTCACTGTGATCGTGTTGAAGCGTGAGTCCATATCATTTTCATAATAATTATGGTGGCTGCCTTGATTGATTAGGTGGATTGGACTGTAACGGTGGTTGATGAACGTGCTCGAACTCGGGTTTACTATTTTGAGCATGATCTGATCTTGGTTATGTACTCTCACCATTTCCCCCTTGTTTAGTGCAGGAGAAGAGAAGAAATGGCTGAATTTTGAGTATTCTTCAGTTTCAGTATTAGAAAAAGAGTATGTCTGAATGTTTCCTATATATGTTATATATTGTATATGTCAATATGTGGGACACAACTGTTGCACTTTTAATAATGAATTGTATATATTAGTTTGGTAAGTTCTTATTTTGTTTAATTTATATTTTAAGTCGATAATATTATGAAAGTGTACCTATACATATGCTTAGAAACTCATGTTCTTTCATAATTCTATTAATATTATTTTAATATTTAGACGGTATTATCTTGGTAATTCTCTTATTAGAGATGCTTAACATTTATAAAGTCCAAATGATATTGAATGAAATTATTATAATCAGAGGCTAAGTAAGTAAATAAGTGAAGATAGAAAGTTATATCAATCACTTGGTGGAACTGTATAAATCGTGTCTTATATGATTAAGACTTTTGATAGAATGACAAAATTTATTTTTATACGATAGCATAATTAGTTGTTTAGAATTATTCAGTGCTATGACAATTTTGAAACCATGTATCATTGTATACATCCTTCAATTTACCACTAGTTCAGAACGATGAATATTAGAAAATGACACAATATGGTTAGCAAAGAATAGAGAGAGACGTGGTTTCATTTCCAATTCCACAGGTTTAGATTCTGTAATGAGACTTTTGAGTGGTGATTTTGGGTTGGTATGATTGTTTTTTAGGGGATTTTCTCTGGGACATAACCAAACGATGCTAACCATTAGGTAAGGTGCAAGTGCCACGCGTTGCTAAATTTCTTTAAGTATTGATAGTTTTTGGAGGAGTGTTGTTGTTTTTATATTCAATCATTTTTTTGACCTTTCTTACTTCCCAACGTCGTGTGTTGCATCCTACTTCTATTATTCTATCGGGTGTTTTTTATTATCTTCATTATGGAATGAAATGGATAAAATATTCATACTAGTTATATACTTACAATTTACAACTTTAACAGAATATTATGAATTTAGCACTTTTAAATTCATGGTTGAATTTTTTTTGATTATGTGAAACATAGGATAATGACATTCAATTGTATGTCTTAGATAGATCAAGTGTGAGTGTTTATCTTTGTTTATCATAAGAGTTTAAGAAGCCTAGAAAAACTCTTTGTATCAACTGTCCTTTTTTTATAAAAGAGCAAAGAGGTTGTTCTACTACGCTAACCTCTTAAGTTAGACTTAGGTTAATTATAAACCATCGTGTCATTATTATGTGTTTCAATTGTGTGAAGTGTTGACAGTGTGAGCCTAGAACTTGGGTTGTGTTTACTTTTGTATGTTGCAAGCTTGAGTGATGAGCCTAACTTGTCCAATCAAGGCGAGGTTAAGGGTATGTTTATCCCTAGTCTCTAAGTGAGTCTCAACTAATCTCAGACCGTACCCTTATGTGACCCCACATATTAAGTTTAATCGTTTTTTTTATCCTATTTTAAATTTTTGATAATTTATAAATTAAAAATGTTTGGAGATTTTTAAGTGAGTTGGAATTCTTAGGGATAAGTGTAAAAACTTATATGAGTCTGAATTGTTAAAAAGTAGATAAAGCTGACGTGAAGAGTCTGAAATGTGAGAAGCGAGTCTTAGGATAAACATGTTCTAGCGCTAATGATCTTTAATTTGCGGTCAGTATTGTGTCATTTTGACCTGTCCAATCGAGGCGAGGCTAATACTAATTAACCTCTTAACTTGTGTCCTCTTTTGAAAGTAAGTCTCTTGTTGTGTATACATGTCGATTGATTTGAGGTAAAGTTTTGATCTCTATCATCTATCGTTTTGTGAGTGACCTTAGCCTATTTAACATGGTCTCAAAGGCTAGTCGCGTCCGAGTTTGGATTGATTTAATTTGGGCCAAATTATGGACAACAATCGATGTCAAGGGAGCTTTGAGCCATGATCGTTTGACAAAGAAGTCAGATGTTATATTATCTTTTGTAAAGTCATAAGTTTGTATTGTGAGAGGGAGAAAAGCTCAAGTGGTTAGAGCTTCCATCCCGGTTCTAGAAAGTCTTGCAATTGATGCAAGTTGGTGAGATACTCCGTTTGCTTCACGCTTGATGTAGCAAAGTGTAGTGGTCCAAGGGCCTTTGAGCATGGATGCAACATTGTTAAGGATGGACACAAATCACACAAAGTTCTTCGCATCTGTTGTGTGTTATCTACTTATCTTTGTGTCCTTTTCTATTTCCAAACCTTCTCTAAGTGCATAAAGCTCACTAGCAAGAGGTGATCTGATATAGCCTTGAATTTCACAATGAAACCTATTATCCCTTATCACACATCACACCACCTCCTTCACCATTTCCTGTTGATTCCTTCCGGTTGTCATCTATATTAAGCTTCATGTACTAGATAAGTTAAAATAAGTTTAAAATAATAAATTAAAATAAGTTTAGTTAATTTCAAATAAGCTCGGATAATTAAAATTAAATTTTCCCTCTTTCAAAGATAAGTTAAAATAAGTTTAGGAAAGTTCAATAAACGAAAATAAACTGAATAGAACATATCAAAATAAGTTGTAATACTATATTTTTGGAGGAAAATAAACAAAATCACAGTGAAAGAACCATATGTTGATATTTATTTCTCACTTTCCTTATGTTACTTCGTTGACCACGAAAGGGGGGGTGAATTTAAGCTAAGTTAATGAAGTTTAGATAATGTCCACAATATTTTTTTTATTTTTTTTTTTTTGCATGTGTTTATATACTAGTCTAACTTTGTTATAATCAGGTTATGTCCACCACATATGTTGGCAATGACCTAAATACGTTATTTGGTCATGATCTAACAACGAATTTGACGCAAAACCCTAAAGGTATAGTGGTTTCCATCAACCTTCGTCTTCTTCTTCAATGAGCATGGGTTATATGATTTGAAACTTCATTAACGCTAGCGACCGATGACATATGTGATAAAGTGATGATAATACTCGAAAAATTCCCTAAAAATTTTCCACAATTCCGCTTAACCAATGCGATCTATATATTATATAATAGAGAGAGAGAGAGAGAGAGAGAGAGTCAGGATCCAGTGAAACACATGTTATATGAAAACGTGAAAACCAAAATAAGTGGATACATTTTACATTTTAAGGTACATACAAGCAGTAAAGGGTACCACAGACTTCAACTACTATTGAGTAACAGTACACGTGTACCCCTTTAAACCTTCATGTACCCTGATTGAAATTACAATAGTATATATAGATTCAATCGTGATGTTCCATCTCGAATCTACGTCAAGATTAAAAGTTAGTTTTCACCTTAGTTTGTGTTTTCACGTGATCTATCCTATATATATATTAAGAAAATTAGAATTTCTTAATTCGAAAATTAATTCCGTAATTTATTTTCTAAAAAATGATTATCTGATTTTCAAAAATAATTATTGAAATTAATAAAAACAAACGAATTTTGATTCCTAATTTATGAAATTATAAAGAAAATTACATAATTGAATATAAAAAATCGTATTAGAAATTAATAAAAATCAATCAATCATTTCCTTAAATAACATCCTTTGTCAAAACCGCCAAGTCAATATTTGACCTTACTAGCCATGTGTCGTTTTCTATTGGTCCTTTATAATGACTTGTGGTAATCCATTCTCAATGAACCATTGTATGATTTGTATGTAATTTAGTTGATTGCAAAGCTGTCGTGCTTAAACAGTATTACAACTGTATGTAGATAGTTTAGTTACAAGCCTAATTTTCTTTCAACAAGTTTAAATTTAATTAAAATATGACGAAAAAGACAGCGTACATAATAGCCATATGTAGATGCTAATCTTTACGAGGTTGGATAAAAAACAACAGCAGTTGGGATAATAAGGTCACTAACCTTTTTCACTTTAACCTTTATAAATAAAATATACATTCTTACTTACCAAACATTTATATCTTTATTTAATAACAATATTATAAAAAAAAGATTGTGACTTCATTCCAACGTCAGTTAGTACTAGCAATTCCTCAGATCTTTACATTATCACAGTACTAACACTGAAAAGCACTAGTTTAAGCCGTCATTTTATCCAAATTTCAAAGTTGTCGTTGCTCACACTCACATAACCAATTTCACATGTAGTGCGTATAGTCTCCTCTGTTTTTTTTACTTGCACCGAACAATAAAAATGTATCAAATTACTTATATTTTTTTATTTTAAACATGTATTACTCATCAAACATTAATAGCATATTTTAAATTGATTAAAATCTGAATCATATTTATTATCCTTCTTACTTCACAAAACTTCTATTTCATCCATACGAATATTCATCTACTTATAACTTTCAATTAAATTTCAACAACACTTGCACATAACTCAACTATTATACAATGCTCATATTCTTCCGATCCACAAAAACCATAAAACTTGCTATGGTTTTCAAAAAACGGAGGAGTTATAATATCACACCCAACTCTGATTAGCATAGTCGACCTCACATTGTTCATTATGAGCGGTTCACTCAAATACTACTATAAGAATTCGTCTGATATATTATACGCCAAATCCAGTACATACATACATACATACATACATACATGCAATAGCATACATCAGTGTGATTCTGTTAATGAAACTCATGACTTGCTTGCATGCCTTTTTGCATCCTACCTACTAATGGTCGCTATACATTTATGTGATTATTGACCTTATAATCAAGCTTGATTGTTGCTGTTAGAAGATTAGTCAATGCTTTTCCACTTTCAAGTCAAGAAATAATGGACTAGTTTGTCTATTTTGGCATTTGATTCAGCATACTCCTTGCTTTCATAACATAACACGGACAGTCTTTCTATGTGTGATTCTGTTATATTAACACCTCGAATTTACATATGTCGACTTTCAATTCAATTTTTTGACCATTAATCATGCATAATAAACAGAATTTATGATTTTTTAACGACCTTGAACAATAATAAACGCGCGATTAAAGTGTCGATAATGGATGCCAAGAAACTTAAAGTACAGTGGTATTAATAGAAGATAAGCCCTATTTTTTTTTTTAATCTCTTTACAATGGACATGCATCAAATATATGAAATTCAGTAGTATATTGTCTAAATGTCTTTTCTCTCAGCTAGAGAAGTGATAGCGCAATTTTTTTCTACAATAATACTCCTGAGAAATAAAGTAATTAATTATTATTGTACCATAAATATATACAGAAAACACAATAATCAACGATTACCTAGTACAATATGACTAATGTACCTTTAGTCCTTTATTATGTGATGTATCCCATAATTTCTCCCATATCATTTCATGACCTTGCATAGCATACTCATTGCGTTTCCATGGCAGTCTGAACGAAAGCCGAAAACAAACAAAACATCACCCAACATCTCTAATTCTTATACTATGCTACCCTTTAATCCTTTGCAACAACAGCTAAGATCTAGCCAATACTTGATGATTATGGTTTACAGCCTTTAGGTGTACACAATATCTACAAAGTGTGTCATAATCAGGTGCAGTTATGACCACAATACAAGTGTGTGCGTGCATCGTTCTCGGTTTACTGGTCAGGGATGTCGGAGCATCCAGCGGGAACTGCTAGTCGGTTGCGCTTTGATAGCGCGTCTGCTTCATCATCTATACGCACTACGCCCAGTCCCCTAGCATACACCAAAGAATTGATTATTACATGTCATTATTTTTTGAGTTCTGGTTCATGCATATATGATGAGTATCTTACTGTAGTTATGCATTCATTTAGTTCGTAAAATTCGTTGATTGTACGAAAAAGGGTTGCAACTTCAAGTCAGAATAATGGGTTTGTAGTGAAAGAAAAGTTAGAGGAATGAAGCTGAAGAAAGTTTCAATGTAATATGCTATGAATGGTCGTACATTATTGCATTAATTCATTCTATTTCAATAAGTTACTGATATGATAAAACCAGTGAAAAACAGCAATTTTTTCAGCATTTCAAGCAACATCAAACAGTTGCACTAATGTTTAACTTGTAATCTAGTAAGTCTAAATCACCTCTCACATCAGCTGCACCATCTTAAATTACCAGTACAAGCACCACTCCAATATAGTAGTACCATGACATTGCAGTAAATATTTTGGGAATTGTTTTCTTTACTAATTATGAGGTGAATTAAATTTTAGAATAATWATGATGGTAAGAGTTAGTTGAAGGATTGCTGATCGAGTTACTGACCCTATGTTCAAAGATGGCAAAACCTGAGGCCTCAGGAAKCCGGATGAGTTACGGTTTTGGTGGCTTTGCTGATCCGTTTTCGAATTCTGCACCAATGATTTCTCTCTTTCTTTCACCTACATTTCATTTATTTTTAATCAAYATATGCAAGCAAGCCAAATTCCGAGGAAAGCATATATACAATCAAGTATTACCATGTTAGCCAACTAACCTTCTTGGATAGCATGTTGTTCTGGTCCTGTAATGCTTTGTCCTGTCATATAAATTACCGTGTTAGCCACTGATTAACAAATTCTTAGAAGTTGATCTTCTCTATGTTAGGATTGTCTACCTTCTTCTGTAGCTCAGAAATCGATTCGTGCATGAGCTGGTTCTGCAACCACAAATAAGCCTTATATTTACTCGTTTAATTCGCTTGGAAACATTTACTAACGTAAAGAAAACTTATTGCCGATTCTGATACCATATCAATGAAGCATTTCAACCARAAGCTTAAACTCATGTGGTAYGGCAGAGGCCAACTRGGCAACTAACACTTATCCTCTACCAAACTCATACAACCGAAATCGAAATAATTGTAGCAGGCAATAAATCTGGATACAGAAAGGATACAAGCTAAGTTTCCCTACACTTAATTACCCCTATTCCGTACAGTCAACAAACAAATGAAAAGGACACGACTTTTCCATGAGAGGACTAGGTGAGATGAAGGCTGACACAGTCTCACACACACACACACACACAACAGCAAGAAGCAAACTTATTTACTGCCTCTGAATTTAAGATTGAAGAATGATGAGAGGCCTTGTGTTGTCGACTTCTAAACATGGATTGTAGCTATAGACCTATAGTGATTTTATTACTTGWACGAGATTTCTATGTGCGACGCCACCCAGTGACGCTAGCTGTGAGTCTGACTGTGATAATGTCACTGCCAAGTTGACATGACTCTTTATTTTACTTTAAGTACTCGTATTTGTTAGTCCACGTACACCCGGACAAGGATACATACGACAACCTAGACAACCAGGCATTAGATAATAGATAAGAGCAAGGACAAGTAATTATATATACTCTCACTACAATTAGTGCATATCATCCAAATCGATTGAGCACCGATGGCTTAACTGCCTAAGCCATGACAATTTCATTTATTAAGACAAAGAGTGTAAGCATCAATTGATATATCCATTGATTATCTCGCTTGTTTAATAAATTCCCATTACATTAGTAGACAATGAAACTATGCAAGTGAGTCAGTGTACACTTTACTTTTTTGATCTAATGTTTAGAGCTGTCAAGCTGATGCTCTAAATTCTGATAGTCTTTGCCAAGGATTCAAAGTTCTTCTCCATGTAATCCTGAATGATGGCATAAACCAATAAATCTTCGAATTTTCGAAAGTAAGGCAGTAAAACAGCTTTGTATTGATACTTGTGATCAAATTTATTCACCTGTGTTTTCGCAGAATTTATAGCCTTGCCTAGCTGGCTGCTCCAAACCCAGTTTCCCTACAATTTTGTGCATCACATCAATGAAGAATATAAATAGATATCAATAACAACTACGACATACTTAAATTTACGGTAAACCAATAATTAATACCCGATATTGTAATATATGTACAATTCTATTCATTTTTTATTGTTCTTTTTCATCATTGCTAAAAAGTGTTGCACTAATATGTTCATTTGTAAAATCGATCTGACAAATAAAAAATATTAAAATAAGTAAAATCGGTTGTACAAAAAGCTGTTTTACGATATTCTGACAATTAAATTAACAAAAAATAGGTCATTGTCATACATGGATTGGGATACATGTATGAGCTGTTTTCGGCATATGAATATCTTTATGGCGCTCCAGAATCCTCCATGCTGTTTCAGTTAACACAAAGAACCAGGTCATGCATTATGACACAATTTAAAAAAGATTAAACTTGTGACCTACGACTTGTTAATAGATTCTTACACTATCTATCTCTATGGGACGTTGATTACACTTAATCACAAATAATAAATATATAATGTATAATAAAATGATTAATGGCTAGGTAGGTAGGTGATAGCGCCTAGCAAAAAGGCAAAAACTATTTTCTTTGATAATAAACTCCATATTATGTTTTTTCTTTCTCTCTTTTTTATTTGAACATTTCAAAAAAATTATGCATTAAAAAAACACTGAGCAAATAAACTAACAAATATAGTTAATTAACACGCATAACTAGAAAAAAATTAACTTGAATTTTATATTATAATTATAATAATTATATTTTATAATTTAAGAATATAAATGGTTATCTCAGGTAACTCTATTATATTAATAAGTTCTACTTTATCAAACTTAATTTTTTTTTTACCAACTTATGTTTGGTAGTGTTCTTCTTTTTATTTCCCCTTTTGGATATATCTTTGATAATATTAACAAATACATACAGAAACATAATTTTAAAAAGGTTATAGTATAATTAAAATTAGTACGGAGTAACTCATTTTATAAATCCTAATAAAATTAGTACTATATGTAGTTCAGTAACCAAAATTTTATAATAAAAAATATAATATTAATTTTAAAAAAAGAGTTTAGACTATGCACTCATCATACACCATATTATCTCCATAAACTAATAACTTCAATTCGACTTTTGTGTTTTCTAAAGAGTCATAAGGGTGAATAAAAATCGAATCACAAGATCAAGGAATCATGAAAAACTTAACCATTTGAGTTATTTTTAACTCTCACTCAATTTGAAAAAGTAACTTAGGTGTAACTTTGTTAGGTTTGCATTGTCTGTGAATTACTAATCTTTAAAAGTCGATCTTTTTTATTTCTTAATTTGTATTACATTGTTTCAAAGTATTTACCGTATTCAATAAGGGATGACTTACAAAATTCTAGATTATATCTATATTATAATAAATTATCTAAGTCGGTGTTTATGCAGGTCAATGAGCAATTAAAGATGAATTTAGGACCAAGTGTACAAGACTGGCTCAACAAACAGCAATAAAATGTCATGGCATACTTTGAGCACACTTGATCCATCTCAGTGTCGTCTCTTTGCATGAGAAAACAACTAATCTATGTGCAGTTTGCGTTTGAATATTAGTCATTGGTATTGTTAAACTAGTGTAGGGTAGCAGTTAGCATTTAGAGGTAGATTTCATGTAAGGGATAAATGTAGACTTGTCAACTAGTAGGTTGAAGTGATTATAATTTGTTAAGTTGGCAAAATAGTAGTGTTGAAGTAGTGTATTATTAAAATATAATAATTAAAAGAGTAAATTGTAGGTTTAAGAAAAGTACTCAAAAACAACATTGGTAGTCTTTTGCAAAACTCTACCTTAAAAAGCTAACAAGCTACCATAAAACTAAAATTTAGATTAAATAGAAAAGGTTATAAAACGCTAATCCAAACGCACCCATTTCTTCCAAAACACAAAAATTATCTAAAATGCTACGGAGTACATCCAAACACACCCATTCTAATTGTACATTCTTCGTTTCTTCCTAATTAGAGTGAAAAAGAAGTCCTCCTCGCTCCTAGAACGGATTGTCAACATTTGGACTTAAATCAACAAATTAAACAATGATGCAAGAGCCAAATAAAATGTGCTTATGAGTACAAACAATTATGTTTTTAAATTACAGAAGGTATTGTATGATGCACAATAAATTTATTGTACATCAAGCATATAGTTACCCTTTGTATCAATATAGTGACACATTTTCACTTTACATCRTTATAGTGATAAATAATAAGGGTCACTATATTGATTAAAAGGGTTACTATATTAATCAAAAGAGTCACTATAATCTAATRCACAGTAAATTTATTGTGCATCTGATGTACCTGATACATTTTCTTTAAATTAAARRTTCTTCTTTGTTGTGGTAATAATCATTAGAGTAAAATTAACAGTAGAAGGTATCAAATAGGAATGCAAATGAACTCGTGTGTTTGTAAACTTCTCGTGAACAAGCTACATTAAAGCTCAATCAAATTAAAAGCTGGTCGAAAATTAATTGAACAAGCTCAAACAAAAAAGTAAATGAGTGTTGAATCTTGTTTATAAATTGAAAAGTCTTGTATATTTTGTAAAAGGTAATATAGCCAAAATAAACTAAATAACAAAAATTCCTTACAAAACCGTTTACAAACCCTAATAAATTAAAGGATACGTTAATAACTTTTAATTAGTAAGAATTCATGTGGCGGTTGATATTATTTTTAATCTTTTGTTCATTCATGTACTTTWTATTTGCAAAGCTCAATTATTATTAAAACAATAAAGCTTGAATGTAGCTTTTCAAGCTCAACTTCTACACAAGCAAGTTGGACCCTAATTGAGCCTAAGCAAATTCGTTTATAACTTATTGAGCCAAGTTCAAACAAGTAAATTAAAAAGCTTCTTTAATTTGAGTTCGACCTTTATTTTCCGGCTTTCATTTCTATTCTAGTCATTATGTTCAATAAGATTGTTGTTACTTTAATTTACTTGATTCTTATATCAGACATGTATGTAATTTTTGTTTCATATGATATATTCATTCAACACTAGACACTACTCACTCAATCACGACCGCAAAAGCTAGCCTCAAACAGCAGTAGTGGCACATTATATATTTATATATACGGAGTATAACACAAACAAATTATAACACATGCAGGCATGCAGCAGCAAATCAGCAATACACAAACAATGTCACAACTCACAAGTCACAATGCATGCAGCCGATTGCAGGCTTTTCACGTTTTGACGTGCCAGCCCAGCAATATATATAAGTATATATGATAGATTGTCCTATTGTGCTCAACATTGACCCATGCCTCAAACACATTAACGTACCATAAATAATCATAAATGAATACTGTATATATTACGGAGTACTACTATCTCATTTTATGTAGTGTAAAAGATTGGGATAGATGGACTACATTTTGTTTTCAAATCCTATGGTTTTCATAACCTCTATCCTCTAGTTAAACAATTGACAAAGAAAGGAATACTAGCTTAATTATTAGTAGTATAAAGATATGAGCATTGAGGCGTTGTGTTTTTATTATTCAGGTGCAGSGTAAAAGATAAAAGACAATATGGTCTATTTTCAATTGATGGGCCTTTAATGGGTCTTTCAAATGCATGCACTAGGYTTATTTGTATCATGAGATGTACATTACTTCTTTGCTCTCAAATAAAAAAAATCTTCACTATAAAGGAGTCGYTCACTTATGTGGTTTCACTTTAAGATGGGACACTTTTCTGTTGTCTTTCATCAAAATAAATTAAAATGGGGCTCACACATTACTGTACTTTAATAGTTTTCTTTTAACGCTTTTTCTTCTTTTTATGAGAGGTCCACTTTCTTTCTCGTGCTATTCAATTTGTGTAACATATAGTAATTACACGCTCTATTATGATGTGAATTATTTAATTATATTTGCCCCTAAATGGTTTGATTCAACATTCAATATTTTAGAGTGATCGTGTACGGAGTAAGAAACATTGTGCAAAAAAAAAAAGTAATTTACTTATCTTAACTATTTAAAACTCTATATAGAATATTAGAATATATTTTTTTAATTACAGAAAATGGATTTTTCTCTTAATCACATGCATATACTAGTCTTGTTATTAAAAAGAGTTAGTATATTGTAATTAAAAAAGGACATTACAAATTCTATGAAGATTAATTGCAAGAAACATATAATTCATCCTCGTTATTAACCTATAATTATATAAATTATAAGAGTGTTCTTAACTCCTTAGGTCTATTAAACATTCGATGTTATTTTTTTTTTTGAATTATTTAATAAGATTGATCTTCTAATCTAAGTATCTTATAAACAAATTTGATATTAACGAATTGAAATTCAACTGTTTGAACTATTTAGATTTTGGTTTGACTTTAACATTTAGTGTGTTGTAGACCTTGATTAAAGCTAAAGTAAATCTATACGAAATTATTAGACCCTGGATTTTTAAATAAAACAACACAATTATTTCATTTTGTATTATTATATAAAAGTTAATTATGTACGAGTATTATACAAACTATAGTCCATATATATGATCATAATTGAAACGTCACATATATTATAGAAAAATAAATGCGAAGGTGGTCAAAAACATAACTAAACATATCATACTCAATGCAACAATTAGTACTCAATACGTAGTTTGATTTATATTTGTATAATATTAATAATATTGTCGAAATCTTTTATATATACATGCCCTTTGATTTGATGTTATTAAAGGTACAATGATCAATCATCATTATTCTATATCCACCTTCTTTAACCAAATTAAAGATTAACATGTTGCTATTAATTCTTAAACGATTATTAATTAATTATTGTTCTGTGTTACAATAAACACCAATATGTGATATCATTATCAATTACATACACATATGATTATATTAAAATTATTACTGTAAAAAGCTACGTATATCCAATACTATATCCCATTGTAGGTTCTGAAGCTAGTTTAGAGCGTGCGAGTTCATATTTTTTAAAAAAAAATAAAAAATAAAAAGGTGGGTTCAAAATCGAAATAATAGAAATGAAAAGAAATATTCCAAGAAATTGGGTTTGAAAGTAGATTGGCTAAAATGGAAGAATTAGGTAACATAAGATACGACCTGATGAACTACATGAAAAAATATAGCAAACATTTCATTCAGTCATCCCTATTTAATATTTAAACTTACGATACATACAAAACACTCTCTTTCTCTCTCCTCGATTCTATAAAATATAAGAAGTTGTTGCTTTAAGAATATTTGTCCACGATCACAAGTGGGCAATTATGCTAAAAAACTATTATTGCATCTACCCAATAAAATCAAATCATAAGAACAATTAGGTTAAATAATAATCAAACTGTAAGAGAGAGGTATGATATAACGAGAAGAATAGATACCACTTACCAGGCATCAGTAGCGTACTCGAAGAGCTTGCCTTTGGTGGAGAAGACGATAAGAGCAACATCGGCGTCGCAAAGGACGGAGATCTCATGAGCCTTCTTAAGCAAGCCGATTCGACGCTTTGAGAAGGTCACTTGCCGGTTGATCTTGTTCTCGATCCTCTTCAGCTGAACCCTACCTCTACCCATGATTATCTTTTGTAGTACGGAGTAGCAATAATAATTAATATTTCTCCGCTCTGGTATGCTGGTGTACTAGAGCGGAGACAACAATAATAATTACAAATATTGTCTGGTAATAATAATAATAATAAAATATGCAGGGAGTATATATGTAATGTAATGTAATGTTATGTATGTAGGGGAGGCAGGCAGGAAGGGAGACACGGATATGAATGATGAAAGTGCTAAAATTGGGAAGACCAAAAAAGGGAGATGGAGGGGGGGGAAGAGATTTGAGATGGTGTTAAAAGTTGGAAATGGATGAGTGGTTTTGTAAAACCAGRGTGGTTTCATCGGATGTGTTGTCGACTTTTCGTTGGATATCGTACTACTTAGCCAATTATATATTTTATTATTTATTTGCAGTAATAATGTTTGAGGTAGGGGTCCCGTGTTTTTGTGGACGTAAACGTAATGGGATTATTAAGGTGGGTTAATAATAATGGGATTATAAGCTGCAAAAGGAAACGAAATTGGTGTTTAACATTTTCTCGTAATTTGGGCCCACTTGATTTAATATCATTTCATCAAAGTCAAGCTCTATTTTACCGACTGTATGTACGGTTCCATGATCGCGATTATTGAGAGAGTTTTATGTCACACGAAAAGATATAGCAAGTAATTTGATACGCAATGGAAAATGCGATGAGTAAAAAAAATGAAAGTTGTATGTAAATAATGAAATATAACAATGTATACAATGTTAATGTTATATTACACAACAAATTCTTCTCAAATAAAATGTTGCACAAAAAATATAAAGAGGTGTACTTTTTAGAACACATCCAATGTACAGAGTACATTATTTGATTATAAACAATTTCACTTTTTATAATTTTAATTTTTTTTTCTTTACACTCTCATCTCTTGTAAAAGAGGTGTAAATAAGCCGAGTTAATTGATTCGAGTAGTAACTTGTTTGAGCTAGACTTACCTCTACTAATATTGTTAACCAAGCTCGAGCATAGATGTTCTGTATATATAAGGGACTAATTAAGCCTAATGCGGGAGCAATCATCCAATACGATTTCTCTTAAAGATCAAGTTTTGAAATATATATTCGAAAACTTGTTCCAGAAAAATCATATTAAATAATTGATATGATCGGCATTAAAAGCCTTTCTCTTAACACTCTTCTTTTGTTTTATAAGTACTTCCTTCTTCCCAAATTACTTGTGTCATTTTCTTTTGGGAGTAAAAACTATACTTGACAAAAGTAAACCCGAACCCGCTCGAAAATCGGCCCAAAAATAACATCGACCGACCCATTTGACCGAACCCGAAACCGAAAAGTAGAATTCAAAGTTCATTTTTAACGGAATCACAATTTTAATCCAAAACTCCATTAATAATATTCATCGGTCTGTTATTGACCCGATCGACCCATTTGCCAGGTATAGTAAAAACTAATAATCTTTGACCAAATTTTTGACAAATCTATAATGTACAGAATGTCAATTAAGTTTTTGTTAAATTCGATTATATATATAGTTTATTAATATGATTTTTTTATAATTTTATAAAATATACAATTTGAATTATTAATAGTCAAAGGTGAATATCGAAAACCATGTGCTTTATAATATATTGATGCAAGTAAGAATATACGAAGTACTCCGTATTTTTTATGTACATGAAATAAAAGGAAAAGAAGAATGAAAAAGCAAAAAACATAAAATTTACCAAGTTACGTAAAGCAAAATAGTATGATTAGGAATGGATGTATTACAAAAATGAAAAATCAATCCAATCAATTTTAAGATAACACCTTTTATGCTTTAATTGAAGAACACATACTAAGTGAACTTTGCTCTCACATATTACATGGCTACACTTAGGTTTTTTTAAGGAAATATATTATCTCTATTATATAAGGGAAGGGGGGAGGAAGATGGTGTCCCCCTCATAAAAGACCATTATACCCTTAATGATTTTTAAAAAAATATATGAATTGATATGCCTACACTACGCGTTGCTTATTATTTAACTAAAAATGAAAATTGCATGAATTTTGCTACTAAATGAATGAAAAATTAAAATAAATAAATATTATCCCAAATTGAATTGAAACATATATCTAATTATTTTGAATTTCAAATCATATTTACTTACAANCCATAACAAACCCTCTACCAACAATAGTTCAAACCTTTTAGGGGTTTGTTGGTGAGACCATTTTATATCCATATTTTATAAAAAGAAAAAGGAAAATAAAAGTAAACAACAACTTCTACCTCATTTCATTTTATTTCCCTTTTTATTTTACACCCCATAYCCCACCTAAATTTCACCTCATCCATACAAACCCCTCTCAACATTTYACCSAAAAAACRAAAGTTGCATGTAAATAATGAAATATAACAATGTATATAGTGTTAATGTTATATTRCACAACTAGTGAACTAGCTCGAACATGTTAATTGATCCGAGTAGTAACATGTTCGAGCTAGACTTACCTCTACTAGTAATGTTAACCAAGCTTGAGCATAGATGTTCAGTATAAGGGACTAATTAAGCCTAATGCAGGAGCAATCATCCAATACGAGTTCTCTTGAAGATCAAGTTTTGAAATATATATTCGAAAACTTGTTCCAGAAAAATCATATTAAACAATTGCTGTGATCGGCATTAAAAGTCTTTCTCTTAACACTCTTCTTTTTGTTTTATAAGTACTTTCTTCTTTCCAAATTATTTGTGCCATTTTCTTTTRGGAGTAAAAACCAATAGTCTTTGACCAAATTTTTGACAAATCTATAATGTACTAAATAGTCAATTAAGTTTTTGTTAAATTCGATTACATATATAGTTTATTAATATGATTTTTTTTAATTTTATAAAATATACAATTTGAGTTATTAATAGTCAAAGATTATTGGAGATCCTAGCTCAAGCAGCATGGTTAGCTCACTGGTTC